>VWZT01007981.1:6209-16476 GCA_013397055.1 Pachycephala philippinensis | reverse complement strand
TTGTTAATGTATTTATAAAAATGGTTTTTATTATCTTTCACAGCACTGGCCATGGTGAGTTCTAGCTGAGCTTTTGCTTTTCTAATCTTCTCTCTACATGACCTAACAACGTTGTACTTTGCCTGAGCTGCCTGCCCCTTCTTCCAAAGGTCGTAAAATCTCTTCTATTTCATGAGTTCCAGTAAAAGTTTCTTCATCAGTCAGGCTGATCTTCTTCCCTGCCAGCTCACCTTTTAGCAAACAGGGAGAGCCTGCTACTGTGCCTTTAAGATTTCCTTCTTAAAGCATGTCCAGACTTCCTGGAACCCTTTGTTACTATGTGCTGTTTCCCAAGTGGCTGTCTGAACCAGTGTCCTGAACAAGACAAAGCCTGCCCTCTGGAAGTCCAAGGTAGAGGTTCTGTTGATCGCTTTCCTTATTTCACCAAGAATATGGAAATTCTATCATTCCATGGTCACTGTGTCCAAGACGGCCTCTGACCACCACATCTCCCACAGCCCTTCTCTGTCTGTGAACAGCAGCTCTGGCACGGCACACCCTGCTAGGCTCCCTTACCAGCTGTGTCGGGAAGTTACCTCCCACACTCTCCAGGAATTCCTTAGACTGCCTCCTCTCCACTGTGTTGTGTTTCCAGCAGACATTTGGCAAGTTGAAGTCTGCCACAAGAACAAGGGCTAGAGGTCATGAAACATCCTCTGATAGAATATTTCACTTCATCCTGGTTGGGTGGTCTGTACCAGACTCCCAGCAGGATCTCTGCCTTGTTGGCCATCCCTGTGATTGTCACCACAGGCACTCAGCCTTGTCCCCACTGTCCCTGAGCTCTGTACAGCAGAAACCCTCTCCTGTGCACAGAGCCACCCCACTGCCTCTCCTTCCTCGCCTGTCCCTTTGAAGAGCTTGTAGCCATCCACTGCAGCACCCCAGTCATCCCACCACATTTCCATGGTTATAACTACATCACACTTCCTGCTGCCTCCTATTTGTTACCCAGGCTGGGTGCACTGGTGCACTTCAGCTGGGCTGTCAATTTCACCCCCAACACCAGCATTCCTCCACGCAGGCTCATCTCGAGTGAGCCTGGTCTTATTCCCTTTCCCCTTCAAACCTAGTTTAAAGCCCTCTCAATCAGCCCTGCTAACTTAGCAACCCCAGAGATGCAGAAGAATTTTGCAGGCAACACTGATCATACAGTGTGCTATTCTCCCATGAAATATTTGTTCTTTGAGGATTATTACTGAAATATTCTCTTTTTTTTTTCCCTTTTCCTGCTCCTGCCCTGGCTTTCATTTCAAGTGGTTCATCTGGAAATTAGTCATTTTTGCTGAGATGTTGACATTTTTGCAGTGAAACAAGCTTGATCCAACAAAAAAATTCTCTGTTGCCCTTTTGGGTGTCTGTTGAAGGGTCATAGCAGAACCTCAATGTGTTCCTTGCAGTTCAGACAGCCTGTCTTAATCTTTCTCAGAAGGCAGGAGTCTAAGAAAAAACAGAGGCAGATCATTCTCTATTTTTCATCAATCCCTAGACTGGAGACAGTACTATTTCTTATTTACAGTTATCTTTCTCTTGATAGCTGCATTTCAAAGAATTGAGATTTGTTGGGAAGGAGAAAGAATTTTAAACACAGTTTTCAGACAGGGAAGGAAGTAATGGAAATGACGTACTTATTCTAAGCCATTTTCCCTCAGGTGATGTGGCAGCAATGCAAAGTCAAAGGTGAAACACACATTGCAAGGACACAGCATTATGTTCACAGTACACTGTGACAAGGTAACAATTGATTTCATCTCTCTGTTCAAAATTATTTTCCTTATGGTGTATAAAATAACACATTAGCAATCCATTTGCCGAGTTCTAACCTAGACAGCGTCAGTGACGGTGTCTATACAGTCTTCCATTCTGTGGCTTGCTGAACAGCAGTGTATTTCAGCAGCCTGAGAGGGGGAGCAAAAGGCACCATGTCCTGCACTCTGATCCTGACCCTGACACCCCTGAGCTACATTGAAGCCCTAGGGACAACTCCTAGGCCTAGATTTCCAAAAGCGCTCTCCAAACTTTGTCACTCATACAACTTCAAGAGAATGATGACTGAGTAGCATTAGTTTTTAGTGACTCTTTGACTTTTAAAAATGATCAGTAAAGTGAGCCATTGTCTACATAAATAAATAACCAGCAGTTGGAAGTCTTATTGATGTCTTTAAGCAGAATTATCTGTATTTTAATTAGAATTGTCTGTATTTTTAGGCTCTGAGTCTTTAAGCAGAATTCACTGTCTCCCTTCTTTTGATCTCTGTTGCAGATGGAACCAGATGGTATCATTCTCACCTTTAACCTCTCTGTTGAATGTAAAAAGATGCTATCAGGTGTATTAAGCAGATGTTGCTCAATGTTTATGGAAAGCTTTTGTATTTTATGACCTGTTTTGCAATTGTCTGAGAAGATGTGGTGCTGAGTTACAGATCCCATCTTCCTTGGCACTCGACCTGGAGTTCTGTGCATACTGAGCTGAATGTTGCTCAAAACTGAGTAGGGGGCACCTCCCCAAACTAGAGACCACCAGAGGCCCCCTCAGAGGCCCACACAGGTGCAGTAACCCATATTTCATAAAGTGGCACAAGCTAAACAATTATGCAATATGTAGGTGTAACTATGTACTAGAGAGGTGGGTTTATGTAGATTTCAATGTATAAATTCTCCTGCTTTTTACTCCTTGACATGCATGATCTGTGAAAACTTCCACCTTGCACTCTGCATGGAATAAACAATATCTCCTTTCTAAGATGCTTTGTCTGTATTTAGGGAGTTTCTAAAATCAGCAACATTATAGGACGTTCACAAGAGGTAACAGAAGAACATAAGACTGTTTTCATCCATACAGTGGAATATTTCCAGCACTATGGTGAGGGCCACAAGCAACACAACATGGATATTTCTTGAATTTCACTACTTTTCAGGGCTGTATAAGTGAGAGATTAATTTCCAAGAGAGCAGTGTTGCAAGCACTAAGTTCACATCAGAAGAAAAGGAGCCATTATTTGCTCGTTCATTTTGTGATCTCTTCTTTTGCCACACCTCCCATCACCCTGCAGAGGTGTTTCTGAGAGTGCTGACTGGCAGGTGTGTTCCTTTGAAAATCCAGACATGCCATTGTCATCAGGTAATCCATATGCCATAATGGAATCATTTTTTTAGCTTCAGTTCCACATGCTCCTCACTTCCCAAGAGCTAGGGATTTCTTCTTCTTTCATGAGGACATGAGAAATATGGGAAACATCTAGGATGTCTAAGGACATACTGAAATTGACTTGGGATATTAGATTGGGATATTAGGTAGTACCCCAGGAGTTCCATAGTCAATGAGATCTACTTAGAGAGTTCACAGTAGATTTCATCACTTAACTTATGTCCTTAATAAGAGGTAGTAAGTGATGAGTTCCTTCATTCTTTCACCCACTTTTTTTCTTTTTTCCTCCGTAAGTGAAAGGTGTGTTTTTATGATGCTGTAAGTGTTTGTTTCTATTAGACTTTGCATAAGATACTGATCTGTGTACGGGGACATGCTTATTTTATATCCTGTCTGTTTGGAGGAATACATGGGTCTGAAAATTCAGTTAAGTACCAGGGAATTATATAAGAAATCTGAATCTAGATGAGTGAAATTTCAATGATGGATTAGTCAGAAAGCATGGTTTATTAATTACTGGATAGAATTACACACCCCTCAGAAGTATCCTAGATAAACATTCACTCAGGCAACAAAACAAGGTTGTACTCCTCTCTGCATCTGCTTGGAACTATATCAAAGAACATCCAGACAACACTAGCAATTTGTGATCCTTCATTTAGGAGTTAGTTTCAAATCTAAGATGTAACAATAACCAGGCTTTTGATTTAGTAGCATTATCACCTCTTCTGAAATTTTGCAGTCAGGTTCCAAACATTCCATCTTTTACATCTGCAGACAGAAACTGAGCACTTGGAAGGGTCTGCAATGCATGGGATGTGTTTGATCTTCTCTCCAGATCCCAGCAATGTCTATTTTTAATGTCTATCTAGTGGAAGAGATTTTTAATAATGGTATTCAAGACTACATTATCTTCTCCACTCATCTCTGGTGCTGTTTTTAGATTACAAAAATATTTTGCCAGGGCACTTCTACACATTTTTCCAGTGTTTAATCTTATGAGGTCTTTTTCTGTACTGTTTAACATTTAGTTCCTCTGCTTGCTTGATGCCTTGTACTGCCCAGAGAATGCAAAATCTGATGTAGGTGCTTTCTTTTTCACAGTGCTACCTGTGAACTCTGATCACTTTTTCTTAGCTGTTTGGCTATCACTTTCCTTGGAACTGACATCCATTTTGTTACTTAGTTGTTAGTTTAGTGTTTCACTGCTCTGAACATACCAAGTACTGAAGGTGCCCCTTAACACATAAAACTGCTTTTAACCTTCAAGTTGAGTGCAAGAATACTGTATGACCAAATGTGACATGGGGTAGAGAGGCTGGAGACACCTTCCACACCTTCATTTACACTTCCTGGACAGGATATACATTGTATCAGGTTTAAGAACCCCTCTCTCTGTTCTAAGGCTGTAGCATAATTAGGCCTTGAGTAATTTTTATATGGGTTTCACCCTAAAATTTTGAAGTAATATTATATCAGAAGGGTACAATGAACACAGAGGTTATCAACAAACTCTAACTCACATGTTGTTTGTAATCAGGTACTCAACACACCGTGATTGTATTAGGTACTCTTGACATATACTCTCACTTTTATTCAAATTCCCACCTTTAAATCTTTTGCAGAGCAAAGGAGAAAGCACAATGATATAATGGATGACAGCTATACGTCCTTCCAATGGGTAGCTAGTGAATTCCTAAATCAAAGCTGAACTAGTTAGGCAAGATCTTTGTTTTCTCCCTGCTCTCCTCTAAAATCAGATTCTGTGACAGCACTTCTTTCCTCCTCAGAATTCATTTGTTTCCTACCACTTACACTCTGTAGCTAGGTGGGAAAAGACCAACTCAGCCTCTTACTTCAGGTTGTACTTCAAGCCAGAAATGGATGCCCTTACATAGAAAGTAAAGAACTCTAGACCACATCTTGAGAATGTTCTTGAATCCCATTATAAAAAAATACAACAACCATAAAGAGGGGAAAAAAAAAAAAAAGGCCAATCAGGAGATAAAACCCAAGGTATTTATACAAATTTCCATGTGAAAGTGCAGAATATTCATAGATTGAGCTGAGCACTTGAACACAAGTCAACATTATTTACTGAAGAAAATTACATGCATGAGGATAACAAAGTTGTCCTTAATTCTTGATTAGAAAAAAATTCTCTAAAGGTCTTCTAATGCTTTCTCATTTAGTACCTTCCAGAAAAAAAAGACAGAAACAACTGCAGGTTTCAATTTCTTTTCCAGGCAGAAAACTTAGCAATGTTCCAGCTATCTGTAACCGTAAAAGAACAACAAATACACCCTTGCTCATTTTTTTCTCTCTACAAATCCATTGAAATGCCTGTCTTGCCACAAGACCTACTATAGAAGACAACTGAAGCCTCAAGCTCTGCCTCCATATTTGGGACTTGACTTAAAAGAGCTGAAAGGAACACCACTGAATCTCTCAGTAAAACTTGGCAGGTCCTCCAAACAAAGGTTGTGAAGGAAACCTAGGAAGTGTGGCTTTGCCTTGAGATACTCAACCCTAAGTCAAGGGAACTTTAAGAATGTCCCACTTTCTCTGCAGAACATGAAAACTGCCACTACAGCAATATTTAAGTCTAGTGAAAAACAAGTGTTGTTTGTATTTGTCCCCAGTTTTCCAGTGAGGGCCTGAAGAGGTTGTAAAGTGAGTAGAAACAGCGGATTACTTTGAAACTGACAAGTATTAGAAGTATTACATCAAATGTGTCTGGTTTTCAAACATTCTGTCATCTTTGCAATGTTCTGTTCAAAACTACAACATTAATTTGGAGGCCTAACAGGAGTAGATCATCACTACTAATGGTATAAACCTTCTCAAATTTAAACCAGAGGGCACTGACCCTGTGTTGAAGCAGTAGCACCACAGAAACTCTGCCTATGCCTAAGGTTCTAAGTGAGCCAGGGACAAATGAAGAATCCTCTACCTGCTGCAGTCCATTCAGCAGTATACAAAAATGTTGGAAATTTTGAATACTTTGCCTTCTGGCTGTCATTTGCTCTTGCTTTAAAACAGCCATGTCTTTTCAGTGCTCCAGGCATCCTAAAGCTTACTGACAACCCTCCTTCAATTTGGTAAACTTCATAAACACATGCTTTGGCCCTGTTGTAAGTGTGTAAGGCTCAAGGGCACTGCGAAGTTTCAGTTCAGTTTTTACATTTGGGAGTGTTCTGCTGAGTTCTGGCATATGGTCTTACTGACTACAGTGATTATTTTTGGGGAGAAAATTCTTCCTCCATACAGAAAATTCATTGTGGTAAAGCAGGATCGATTTCACCTTTTAAAGTACTAGCATAGCAATTTAACAAGACGCGATTATTTTCAAATAGTCCAGTAGTTCCAGTAAAGGAAAAATAGCAAAAATTAGTTCTTCTTGTAGTTTTGTAATAAGAGAAAGCCTGTTTACCTCCAAATACAGGAAAGATCAAAAAAGGGCTATAAAAATGCTTCTGTAATATTAAGCTTTCAAAATCACTAGAATTTCTTTAAGATCAAGCTGTGACCACTGGAATCCCTTTGTTTTCAGATCTTCTTCTATTTCTAAGCTCCAAGTCTGTACAAATAGACTTTTACTTCAATTAAAAGTACAGCATTGATAAATCAGTTTCTGCTCACTCTTCAAGCCATTGACTGTCACTGATCTATACAGTGCATATATTTAACACAAATGTTACCAGCTTTATAAAACACTCTCTCCACATTGAAATAATGCCGAGGTTGGACACCATATTAGTATTTGTGTCTGTAAACACAAATTAATGTAATTAATGTCTTTGGCTCACTTGCAATGATGGAATGATTCTAACTCATTAGAAAGACCACTACAATATCTTAGAGAGTGAGTTCTGTGTCTCATCCATAGAAGGTCGCATGTATGATAACCGTACATCTCCCTTTTTGTGAATTACAGACCTTAATCACCAACACCTCAGGAATACAGTATATACAGTATCTACTGTACTTCTAGCCTGAAACTGCATATTAAGGAGTGAGCAATTTTCTCAACTGTAATGAAAAGTCATCACATTATGCCACTCCTTAGATACGAGCACAGAAACATGCTCCAGCTGCCCTTGTCCTCTGCTTTTATAGGCCATTTTACTGGCATGCACTCCACAATTCTGCTTTAGAATCAGCAATAACATTATCAAGTACATCAGCACCATGTGAGCTGAAACTCTGAGCTCTGGGCCACTTATAACTGATCACAACTTACCTTGAACAGGCTGCAACTCTGCTTTCACTTGTAGCAAAGCTCTGTCTCCCGTTAGACTTGTGCTCTTCTATCCAGAGGTAACAGAGTTTTTCCAGTGATGTGGCCAACTCTCCAATCTTGGTGGCAGATCTTTTTTTGAGGACAAGGATACCTGGACATCAGTGCCTTGTACTGAAGGATGTTTCTTATTACAGTCTTGTTATCTTTAGAGATGTAGAAACTCTAATTTAAGAACCATGCAACTCACAAGAGAAAACAGCTAGATGGGTCCTAAGGTGTGCACAATCCATTTCCTGGTAGCATCCCTTCAACCCCATGTGATTTCCTGTGCTTTTCATCCTACAGTGTATGTTCACATGTCTTTCTGAAGTCAGGGATCAAGTGCAATCTCTTTTTTTATGCATTCTGAGACTCAGAGAGATGTAAATCCCATCAAGGTTGTGGGTGTTTGGTACTGCAGCTGGAGAGAAGACTCTTAGCCTTCTCTATAGGCAAGCTGTCAAGCTGGAGGAGTGCAGAGAGGGCAGCAACAAAATGTTGGGATCAAGAATGATTTTATTACTGTCTGTCTTCTTTTTCGAACTAGGTTTTCAAAACAAGAGCTTGAACCAAGGTGCATTGAGCACGTAAACTCAGCTAAGCTTTGTTAAACCTTCATACACAAAAGAATCTTGCTTAAAACCATCAGATATGTACTGAGCTTTTAAAGAGTAGGGTTAATTCTATCATGTCAAGTAACTATGATGTATTCAACACAGATGGAATAACTGAAAATTAGCACTTATCCAGATCAAGAGAGTAAATATTTTTTTTTTGTCACAGAAGTCAATGTGAGTGCACAAATGTGTGTTTTCTAGAGGTAAAATAGCATTAAAGTGAATAGAAGGATTTTGTTCAATGCAAACAGAGGGAACTACAAACTACAGGCAGAATGGTGACATAATATCTGTTACAAAATCAACTTTGTTATGCTTCATTTACGCAATGTTCAACTTTCAAATAGAAACTCAGCAAAACACAAATGTAAAAACTGAACTTAAACTTAGCTGTGTTCTTAGGTATTACACACTTACACAGGGCTAAAACACGTGTTTAAAAAATTTACCAAATTGAAGGACTCTATTTCTCTGCCCAAGAGAGCTCTATCTGTAGCAAGGTTGCTGTTCATATGTTAAGACAAATCTCTTCATGTATTAAGACAAACCAACATTTCAGTGTGTTGATGTGGCAGACTATGTGGCAGCAGCTCATTTTTTGTCCTGTCAGACTCAGCAGCCAAATTCGTGGCTTTAGTCAAAAACCTCCTCAGAGGTCTCAGGTGAATTCTATGAACAGGGATCATGTAGTAAAACACTACTCCTCTGGCTGGAATATTAAACCAGGCAGGTGGAAAAAAAAAAGCTGATGTTCTACTCTTAGGTCCACTGAAATCTTTTCAAGGTGTAACGACATTTTAAAAATTCAAACTGGCCTGATTTTTTTCTTCATTTTTAAAGCAGACTAATTGTTTTCTCTTAAATATTAAAGTATAGTGTCGCAGTCCGAACTGGGGTTTGCTCAGTGGTAAAACGCTGCGACCTTCCAAAAGCGCCTCCGGAATGAAACCACCATTGGCAGGGTCACTTTACACACACTCACACACCAGCTGGCTTCTCCGACAAACCGACAGCAAAGAGATGGGAAGGGTCCTTGTATAGAGTTCCACAGAGGAGTTTCATGGCAGCAACATGAGAAACATTCCAGTGACAAAGAACGTGAATGATGGGGGCCCAGGTGTTTATATAGGGAGAGTAACCAGGAGGGCTGGGGTAAGAGAACCAATAGGGAAATTCCGAGGGGGGGGTCAATGGGACAATGGAGACAGAGGAACTTTCTGGAGCAGAGCNGTCCTTGTATAGAGTTCCACAGAGGAGTTTCATGGCAGCAACATGAGAAACATTCCAGTGACAAAGAACGTGAATGATGGGGGCCCAGGTGTTTATATAGGGAGAGTAACCAGGAGGGCTGGGGTAAGAGAACCAATAGGGAAATTCCGAGGGGGGGGTCAATGGGACAATGGAGACAGAGGAACTTTCTGGAGCAGAGCCAGAGAAGGGGCAGGGAAACCAACAGACCAATCCAGGGAACAGAACTACAAATTAACAGAATCACCACTCCACACCAGGATTGACACCTGCCTGCAGTACAGTAAGCATCTCAATTTCTCATTGGCAAAGCTAGATTCTCCATTTCTTTCTCTTAGCAGCCCTATAGGTTGGGTAGATACATTGAGAAAGTGCATGTTTACCTGAAAGTAAAGCAGTAAGAGGTGAAGTATTGCGTTTATTTCATTCTGTATGACATTTATTGTCATCAGGTTAAACATAACATCAGGTTTATTGCAAGGAAGAAAGACAGATGTCCTGAATCCACTGGGCAGGATTTGTGTCTTACGCCTCTGGGCAAATGCAAAATGGCTTCTTTACAGATACACTTTCCTATTTGTTTATATTTTCAGAGCTGGGTTTTGTTTTTTGCTTTTTGAATGCATATTTTATATAGACACCTCTGCCTGAGAGAGAATGAATCACAGGAGAAACACTCCTGCCTCAGAACTTGCATGCCACTCTGAGAGCACAGGAGGGAAGGGTGATTCTTCTTTACTATAGATTTGTTGAGAACCACAGGTGTCCTGCAGTACTGGCTACTCCTTTTCTGCTTTCCTAGCCTCGGGCAACATGACTTTGTTATAAATAACAGAGCCCAATTCAATATAAAACAAATATAAAATTTATTTTGTGTCTGAGAGTTCGAACACGCAATGCCACGATCGAAAAGGAGACAGCACCAAGCCCGGG
>VWZT01007980.1:0-46756 GCA_013397055.1 Pachycephala philippinensis | reverse complement strand
CCTCGTCATCAGTAGATTGTCCTTCTGGTTCCAGGGTTTCATAGCTGTAGCAAAAAGTACCACTCCTACTTGCCACTGTCAGATTTCTAGGAGGATCCTTCCTCCTAGAAACTGGGCACTGACCAGTTTCCAGCCTTCCTGTTGAACACACTCTCGACTAGCTACTTGACAGGGTTCTGGGTCCACCTGGTTCTTAACTACAATGGAAATTCAAGACTCTCAAGACTGTGGTGTTTCTGAGAATAACCTATCAATCTCTTGCCCTTTTTCTCAAGTTCCTTCACCTGGTGAAACAGCTATTCCCAGCTCCGTCACCAAAAGGGCAGGGCCCTCTTTCTCTCTTGATCCCCCTTAACAGCATTGAATGTCTCCTGGTCCTGCCTAGCTGCAAGCAGGAAGTGCAAAGCTCTTTTTAATATTTTAGTGATATAGAACCAAGTCAGGAACTTTATAGAAATGCTGGCATTAGTCCAGGAGTCCTCATACCAGGAGGTATGAAACGTGCCTGTCCCTCCTGACTGACAGTCCATGAAAGAATTAGATCTTCAAAAAAAAGAAAAGGAATCACAACAAAGCTCTGTTCAAGATATCTTAGCTTCCAAAGACTTAATTTTCTGAGACAAGAGAGCAATATGTTGACATGCTTTAAACCTTATCAATTTAGCTACCATTTTCACTAATTAGTAAAATAAATTTTATGTGCTCCAAGTTGTGCATTAGTCAATCAACATCTAATAAGGCTGCCAGAGAAACTCTTTCAGCTCTTAGACACATTAGTTACACCTTTTCAAACTGCAATAATTTGAATTCCGATTTTTTTTAATTGAAAGTTTCTTCAAAACCAAAATTTCTGAGAGCCTTGTTTGTCTGATATTCATGAAAATAGTAGAAATCTTGGGTCAGATCCATAGGGCTGCTATTTCATCTCTCTTCAGACACAGACTAGAATAAAGGAAGAAATACTGATCACAGGGAAATGGTTGGGAAGATACACTGGGGAATAAGCCAACTTTCTAAGTATATTAGAGTTTAAATATAAGTACAGGATGAACCAGTGTTTTGGTTCACTGGTCAAGAAAGTAATTACATCTGGCTTGACTGAAAGGATACTTATATATTTTTCCAATGAAATTAACATTTAAAAGAATTATTTCTCCCAGACAAAGCAATTACTTTGATAATGAGCATATTGACATATTTGTGGCTTACTTGGACTTTTACAAGTCAACAGGAAGTGCAAATTGGTGTTTTCTGTCCTGCTGGAGAAGGTTGGGGATGCTCCCGCCCTGGTTCTGGCCCTGCCACTTTTCCCCACAGGAGGCACACACACTTCTCCCCATGCTTTCGTGCAGTCAACAGAGCTGATTTTCATCTGCATTTCCGGGTGAACTTGATGTTTTCGTCAGTTCAAGATATTGCTTTCTCAGGGTAGGAAAGGTCTTAACACTAAGCATGTGCTAATGATGTGAGAGTTGAGCTGGGCAAGAGGGCTTCACCCAGGAGGGTCAACTTCGTGTTCAAGAACACAGAGAAGAAATAAATGAAGACTGGACACCAGAAAAAGATATTCAGTTGATATTATGTCAAGCCCTGTCCCTTGGGTTACAACACATTTTGCATAGTACAGGGAATATTTAGGCATTAGCATAAGGATGGGATACAGTAGATAGATGTTTGACATTTCACATCTCTATGATGCTAGGAAACCCTTTGCTGAAATAGTTTAATAAGCCAGAACTAATATCTCACTTTCCCATGAAAATGGAAGAACATCTTCCTGCTATGTTGTCTGGAAGAGAAATGTTCCCCCTGAACAAATCACAGGACATAGCACAACTGGAAACTTCAGCCACAACATTGTCAAATTATAAAAGTTAAATAGCTTTTCCAGGGGGTTTTTGCCATGTGTCAAAGATGTTTGAGGCAGTTCCTCAAAATAATTTGTAACAGATGCTGGAATTTCCCTTCTCCTCCTCCACTCTCATTTCACCCCTGAATTCAAACCCTGGTGAGCACAATCTGTACAAGATATCATATTGTGATATTATACTGTAATATTATAGTACTACATTGGAAATTCTATTGTGTAGCTAAAAACATGTATGTTCAAAAGATACTTAAATCAATGTGGTAGGCTTGCAAATTGTCTTGCGATTTATGTTGTCTTCATTGTTACAGCATTTATAGGTTTTTTAGACAAATATTTTTCACAATGGTACAACAAGATAAAGTCATTCTGCTCACAGCATCACTTATTTATTACTTCAAGGAATGTTTTAAAAATCTTATATTCCTTTACTTAAACATTAGTTTCTTCAATCCTCATGGGAACCAATGCCATAAAAACCAACACTGCAAACAACATGCATGCCACAAAATGAGAGCATCTCTGTGATTATAAGCTGACCTAACAGCTCCTCTGACTTACAGCTTTTCATTTTAATTTTTTCTGTCTTTATATCAATTTGTATTTTATTATTCACTTCTAAATTTTTCAGAAACTAGAACAAGTAATACAGTGTTTTCCAAGATGTATTGTACATCTGCAAACACTACCTATTAAATTTGAAGTAATTGTCTTCTGCTATCTTTGCCTGAGGTCTTACCCTATTAATTCCAATAGTCACAAGCTTTAGGGGTTTCCTTTGTCCAGGCACATTTTCACTTGATTCTTACTTAATAAACTGTCCAGGGTCATGTGCTATTACCAGTCCCTGTCTAAAAAAAGCGTCTTTTTCCCTCTAGCTTTTGCCTGGCATAGCAGTTTAATCACAAGTACAATTAAAGTAGTTTCAAGGTTTAGCTGCGTTGACAGACCTGTCTACCTCTACAAATGACTATCAGGTTTTGAAAGACACAGTTCATGCATGTATTCCCTTAAATGTCACTGCCATCTGCACTTTAACTGTCCAGGTACAAGAAATCTTTTTTTTTTTCTCTTCTTCCTTATAAATGTCACTGCCTCTTTTGGTGTAGTTGTCCTTGCTCACCTCTGGTGTGGCAGCAGAGCTGGGCATGCCACCCTGCTCCCAGTTTCAGTCCTGCCCTGCTGTGGGTAAGGCCACTGAGCTCCACACAGCCCAGCCAGGAGGGATGAGCTTCTGGAATGCAGCTACTGCTATCAGCCACCAAACTCTGGGCTGCCATCGTGGCCCAGCCTTCAAGCCATACTGTGTATTTAAGAGGTAAGGGCTAAGTAGTTCAGTGTATTCCCCTAGTTTTAGTCTCTCTGCTTGGAGGATTTGCAGTGAAGCCACCATTTATTGCCAATATTGATTGACTGATTTGATACTGATACTCACTTAAGATCTGCTGCTGCATAAACATAAACTGTCACAAGGCGCCAAAATAACGTGTCAGTCTCATCAACCTGGGCTGACTGGTAAACAGTAAACTAAATGAAGAAAATTGTGTGTCCTGACTACTCAGCCTGTGTGCTGCCCGGGTCTTCAAATAGCATTTAAATGTGCTGGAGATGTAAAAACAAAACATTTCACCTGGGTGTTCAACTGGGCAAGCTGATTTGTGCCAGTTAATTTAGGCACTTGTTTAAAATATCTCATGCAACTTTTAAATAAAAATTGACAAGGTGAAAAGGGGGAAAACAAGCCAGCCATGGGGCTGGCAGCCCTATCATGCCATTCCACTGCTCTGAGGCCAGTAGTCATGTCAGAGGTCTGTTTTTCTTTTGCAGTCATCACAAGGTGCATGTCCTGAGAAGGCAATGAAAGAAGACAAGCACCAGCCTTTACTTTCTCCATTTAAAAGAAGGTTTAACTGGTACATACAGATCAGAGGTGAGTTTCCAGTGTCTTTCCAGGCTAACTGCCTGGCACAGATGGCTTCATGGATTCACCACTATCACTGTTCAGCTTCTGAAAGAAAATAAATATTAGTAGTTATGTTGCTGGAATGAGGTTTCAAAAAGTATTCAGTCATGAATCCATTCAGTCACGACTCCACATCCCACTGGCTTTTAACTAATTGTAGTGAGAAAAGGAAGCTAGGAGTTCGTTGGGGTTCTTTAAATTCCCAAACAAAACAAACCCTATAGACCAAAATCTAAACATTTATTGCTAAACAGAATGTACTGGGAAACTTATCACCACTTTAATGAGATTTCTTCCATCTCCCAGCAGAATTTGAAGGGACACTGATTTTAAGCTACCTTTGGTGTGGTTGCACTTTTGGCAGAGTATCTTCCTTAACATGAATAGTCAAGTTTACAAAGAAAGGCTGTTTTCACTATAGCTACTGGACCTCAAGGTGTCTCCTCTTAGTCAAAATAGGGGCCACTGAGGAAATCAAGTGGATGAAACACTCAGATAAAGCTCTTTTAATACCCTTTACAGTGTATGGATCACACTGTTTTGTATGTTAGTCATAATATTTCCCTCCACTCCAAATAAGCATAATCTTAAGAGGAAAATAAACACCAGCGTTCCCACATACGTCTGTTGCTGTATGCAGATGAAACCAGGATGTGTACTGGATTAAGTCATCTGAGTTTCGAAACGTTCCACTCTAAATCTCAGTCAGATGCCTTGCTGTGTGTCTTATATTCCTTACTAGTTCATTCTTCTACTGTTCTTGTGCATTTAGATTATCATTTGAAGGGATTTAGAAGCCATCCCTAATAACACATCTGTATTCCTGAATGTATTTTATCCTGGTACCTTCAGTGTTAACAGCCACATACACATCCAAGGTTTGCATTTGGCAGGAGCAATTGTGCAACCAAATGAGTTGCTTAGAAATTTACAGTAATAGTAGGCATCAGTATTAAATCTGCTGTTATATTTCGGTTTGTAAAAAATTTTAAAGTAGAAACTACTATACAAAAGAGCATCTTCATAAACTTAACTGGAACTGCAAACCCAACTTACACGAGAGTTTTGAAAGTAGCTGGTGTGGTCCCACATTCACATAGCTGTTGTCTATTGAAGCCTTCCCCCAGCAAAAAGAAAAGTAAAATTGCTAGCTCTGTTGTATTTAAAGAGTATTTTGTATTATTACTATATTATAGTTTGGAATTAATATGACTCTTAAATCCCCTTGTACCATACAGAGTAATTGTGCTTTCATGACCTTACCTGGAAATGCCAATTATCCAAGCTCACAAATCCTACATGGGAAGACCATAACTTCAGACCTCTGCTGTGTTTGTGAAAATGAATATTTCCTCATTATATGCTGCACAGAGAAAACATATGTGTTTTGTGCTAGCATCAACAGAAAATCTCTGCACTCTGCTGCACGTAGAGACCTTCAAGAATGTTTAATTCAACCTGCTGTTCTTCAGCTGCATTAAATTGGAGCTTAGCTGTGTCTCCTTCAAGGTACTGCACATCTCTCTTACTCCTCCTTTGTCTCCTACAAAATTTCTTTTTGATTCTCCCCTTGCACATTTTAACCCATGTGGCCTTTGGCTGTAGTGTAAGAGAACATTCATGGCTACCCTGAAATTTTATCTTATCAGCCTTCTTCTGAACCAAGAGGATGTTCCTTTCTCTCAAGACAGTTCAGATCAAATAGTGCTTGTTTGCACTTGCCAGTTCAAGTTCTCTGCTTCTATTATTTTTGACTGCACTAAGCACCACCAGGAAGGAGGTTCTGTCTAATTTAAGATGCTTTATGTTGTGATCAGTAGACAAAAGAGCCTAACATATTTGAAAAAAACACCGAAACATCTTTTTATGTCTTCTTCTGACCATCTTGTATAGAATTAGACAAAACCTTGCAAGAGGAGAAGTGACTGCTTTTGGTGACACAGAAAGAATGTTGCTCTTCACTGGCACGTGTGTGGGGATAAAGATGAAAAATCCCCAGCCTAATTTTTAATAACACATACGGCTGAGGGGAAAAACTCACAGTACTGTGATACCAGACACACTGAACTGCACATACCTGTAACAAACAATGCATCTCCATAACACTCTACAGAAAGGATGGTGGCACTAGGTCAAAGGTTAGACATGATGGTCTTGCAGGTCGTTCCAGCCTTAATGATTCTATGAGTCCATAACCTTTGCCATTCACCTGTCTTCTCCTGCACTCCTAATACTCTCCAAATGTCTGCAGTCTGGGACGTGAGTGAAGGCGTTGAGCCCAAGGTCAGGGATGGGATGCAGAGAGGTGCTTGCCAGCACTCCTCTTTTGACTTGATCTTGAATCTTCACTTGTACAAACTGCCTATGTCTCCCACCCAGTCTACACACTCCCTGAACTTTCTGGGGTGCTGGAGGAGCTGGTGCATGTCAGGGAGGGAGTCAGAGAGCTACTGAGATACACGGCCAGACCTGTGACTCTGAAGTGTTTCTGTGCCCCTGAAGTGTTTCTGTGCCTGTCCATACAGTCACAGGAACATTCGTGTAGGCACAGAGCCTTAAATAACCTGGTCCCCAGGTCACTGAAAGGTTAGTGCACGAACACAGGCCAGCTGGTGCATCTCAACGAGATTCATTATGCAGTGAGGCACTGACACGCTGAGAAGCAGCCTCCATGTCAGGGTGAACTGCTCTCTGAAGGGACTCTAAATTCCCAAGAAATCTGTGCTTTAATTTGGGCTATTATGAAAGGGACATCAAATTTGCAAAATGAAATCAAAGTAAGAAAGATGTGCAATGCTTTTAGTACTGTATAATTTAAAATAAAAGTGTACAGAAAAACATAATCAAATGTAAAGGTTCCTTGCAGGTTTGCAAAATCCATAAACTGACAGCAGGTGTTCAACCCACTGCATGGACGATATAAAGAGGGAGTATTACAACTCATTACATCTGTGCCGTGTGGCTATGTTGAGAGTAGTGCTTGGTTCTACCTTTTTGACTCCCAGTCTGCTGTTACCACTGCAGCTTCTGCACCTCACAGCTGTAGATGTTTGAATTTAACACAAACAAGGGCTGTCAGGGTCATGCGATGTTTGACAGACTGCACAATTCACGTCAGGATTTTCTTTTTCTGTACAGTAGTTGCTAACAGGAGCATAACAACCTCCTACTGGTTTTGTGCATGTTTAGTCTCTGAACAGCGCGAAGACATTGATGAGTGATGAATAGAAGTTCCTTTTCTGTTGCTCTGAAACTCCACTGGCATACTTGGACTTTAAATCAGCATTCTCTCTGGCTGGTACCCTGTGCTTGATGGACCTGCACATGGGTACAATGTAAGTGGGAGCAGCTGGACAGGAGCTAGACATCAGCATTTCCTGTGCTATGAGTTCATTAGCAATGTTAAAAACATATGACATGATTTTACCTTGATTTTCCCCACCACCACCCCCAAAATTGTCAGTCACTGAAAATGAGGGGATGGGCATGTTTCACCTACCTAGGAAGCCTGAGTAGTAGAAGATCTGTGCAGTTCTGGTGCCTATGCATGAACCATGAGGCTGCTCTAGGACACAATGGCGAAGCATCTCTTTAGAAAAGACAAAAGATTTCTCTTGCCAGGAATGTGGCATCCCGTAACAATCCAATGATTGTGCATAGCCTCTTTTGGAAAGAAAAAAATGCACATACAAACTTGGACAAGGTAAATCCAACCTGTTGCAATAGGCTGGGTTTGGATTAAGGTCATTTCATTTAGGGTTTGGTGTGTCAGCTTCTGGGGTTTTTTTCCTATCCAAAGCCACTTAGTTCTGATATTCAAATTGAAGAAATTCATTATTTGCCCCATTATTTGAATTAATCAAATTAAAGGAAAGCAAAATTGTTAATTTTTGTCCTTTTTATTCCGCTAGAGAACATAATATAAGCTACAGCTGTTCTGTTTTCAATTTTAATAAACTTGTAAGGGTAATTTGCCAATAACAATTATAAGCTCACTGAAAAATAGCAGTGTCTGAGTATTAGCTGTAGAGTCTAAAAGTCTCTTTAGGAATACTCACAATCTTTTAATTTGTGCATCAAAATTTTTGCCAAAGTTTTATGAAATAAGATGAGAATATGGAGTTTGGGACCTTTGAAGTTCTTTAATGACTGCAACAAGTGTTAATAACAGATTAATACCTTTGAAGACTGCTCTTAAGTTCCTTAAAATCCCTAGGAATATAGTGTCTATAGGCCTTGGCAGTGGTGTTAGCTGCTCACAGTGGTGCAGGACAAGGATGCAGAATCAGAAGAGCTGGACCAAGGGAGACCCTCACACAAAACCTCTCATCTGTAAGGCTGAGAGTAATGTTCAGGCCAGAACTAAGCAGGAAAATGTGGTACTGTTTTATGACACAGGTATTTTTCAACTTCCTCTACAAGAAAATAAGAGCAAAAAGATTTTGCTTTACCAGTGAAACTTTATTGAATTCCAGCAGTTAGTTAAAAAATGAAAGAAAAAATATGCAAGCACAGGTGCATCTCCTTTGTGATACAGTGGTGGCTGGAAGTTTGGGGCTTAAGCATTGAAACCTAAAGGGAGATCATCAAAAGTTCCTATTCTGGAAAAGAAAGATAAATGAAATCTCTGTATCTAATAATTTTTCCTCATCAGTCTTGTCTATGACTGAGATGACATTTTGAGTATGACAAAAATATATTCTGCTCTTGTTATAAGACTCTCTGCTATAATAGACTTTATAAATGATACAAATCTGTGCTATCATGCTTTCTTGTGCCATTAGAACTCATGACACCCTTGTTACAACAACATCATTTACAGTATTCCAAACTAAACTGCAGATATTGCTGTAAAGGGATGTTCACTCTCGTTTTCAAGTTTTCCCAGACTGCATACATTATGTGATTCTAGTTTTTAGATATTCAACTTAAAACCGGGTTTTCACTTACAGTGACTAAACATTACTTAATTTTTCAAGTCAGATTCTTTTGCACAATTCCAAGGGCCTACAATATGATTTATAGAACTGTTGAGAGCGAATGGCATGAACAGCCTTATCCATGTCAGAATTTATGAAGCTCAGCCATTTGGATCTGGATTGCACCATATTTACGTGTTTCCCACATACAAGTAACCTAATCTGCAGCACAGCCTCTACTTCCAGGAGCACAGGGATGTGTCAGGGCCCCACCCCTATTCCCTTTGAATTATCATCTGAAAATCAAGCTCTTGCAGTATCTCTTCCTTACGTGCTTCTCATTCAGCTACAAACCCTAAAGTCTTATTAGCCCTCTTTTATACCTTCTTTATACTTAGCTCAAATACGATCAAAATGTAAAAAAACCCAAATCTGTACAAGATCCAGGAGAAAGAAGAGAAAATAAATATATTTTTGTCTATTTTGTAAACCTTTCCCTAAAAATTTTGTTGGACTGACAAATTTTTTTTTTTAAAATGCAACCTTTTAAGAATTTCAGGATTTATTATGAATAGGAAAGAAAACAGGCACCCCCAAGCCCCTTGTACCTAAGGAGAGAAACAATAGTTTTAAAAGGCAGGGGGGAAATATGCTTTCATTACTCCTGCCTTTTCTTCTTGGAGAGAAAATGGGGAAATATTTCTGCTAGTTCTCCATTTCCTCCTCCCTTTCTGTAACTGGACACTGAAAAAAATTTGAGGAGCAGGGAGCAGAATTTCACATGAAATCAAAATCTAGGTCTTTAAGATGGACATCTTGTGGGACATCTCATGCCACAGAGTTCAGCACTGGCAGGCTGCAGCACAGATGTGTGAAACAAGCTAGGGAGGAAGCACAGCCACCCCACATTGTTTCTCAGCCCTCTGTGAGCCCAAATAAATAAAAATAAGAGAGAGAAGAGGAGTAAACCACTGGCCACCTCACTGGACACTGCTGCACTGATTTTCCTTTACAACTAAATGCAAATTAATTTTGCGTTTTGAATGCTGTCACATTCCTCTTTGAATGTCCCCTCTCTTGCAGTGAGAGAGTAACATCTATGGATTGATTTTGAGCTTTTTTTCTTTTTTGCAGTGGTTGTATGAACAGTCTTTTCAAACCCAGATGTGACAGATGAGGCATGGCCACCCTTCAGAAATGCCTCTGCTGTCTAACCCAGCTCACCTCAACCAGGGGCTTGGAGGCACCTGAAGCTTCACTCCACAGGGAAGGAGTCCACCCTTGTTTTCCATCTTGCAGAAGCCAGCTTCTCACAGAGCAGCCCTGTTTGTCTCCTGTTTCATCTTTCTCACCTGACTATGACTTTCAATTAAGGGATTAATGTAGTTCTGCAGGACTTCACCCAGGTCCAAGGGAGCTCCCTGAATTCCTACTATGCGATAGGTCTGGAGAAAGGTAAAAAAGTTTTTAATCAAAACATGGAGAGGGCTGTGTACAAATGAAATGCAGTGCTGGTCAGGGCAGATCAAGGGCAGCACCCATGCCAGCTGGACCCATCATTTTGCAGGCGTGCTGTGACCTCTATGCATCATCCACCTCAGGCAGTCCTGTGTGGCTGTGCTAAGCAAGGCAATGCAGTATGGAAGCAAATAACACCTTCTACCTGACCTCATTACTTCGCTCAGATTGAAGTGCTCTTAGAAAATTTAGGATCTACCAGATGCTTTCCATAATCTGAGTCTATTTTCAGTGGCTGATGAATTCAAAAAGGCAACTGAGCTTTGAACGTCCCTCAATTTTGGAGGGAATTAATGGAGGGCAAAACTGAAAAGTCCTGTCTTCAGTGCATTTCTTCAGTGTTTAGCTGCAGAAGAGAGGCTTTGGGGCAAAAAGGTGTCTTCAGCTGCCTGCAGCCTGGCTAGCCAGCACAACCCACACTTGCTTTCATTGCCAAAGTCCCCTGTGAAAACACAAGGTAGGCAGTGAGCACTACAGAAGAATTGGCATCACTAAACTAGTTTAAAATATGGTGCAAATATTTCGTTAAATATCCGAAGGGAGATTTATGCTCACCATCCATTCCAAAGTATGTATAACAATTCATTCTATGTCATACACTAGAAACTAGCACTTCTTTTTCCAAGGAAATTGGTCTGCGTTCACTCAAAATGTGTGCACTGCTTACAATCACATAGTATCTCCTAAACAACTCATTCCAGTGTGAGTCCTGTATGTTGGAAATTATGTATTAAACTTAATTCACAGTATTCTTTGACACAGAAAACAGAAATTTGGTGAGTTTTCTGGATCATTTTTCAGTGTAGTGGGGCTGAGTCTGCAAAGACACATATGCATATATCATACATATGTATATACAATCATCTGAGGTCTTGAAATGTTTAGGAAAGACCCAAAGGCTTGATGGTTCACTTCCAAACCTGCATAATTTTCTTTTTTATTTAAAGGTCATGTTCTAGATCATTCCCAATCATAATCAGTCAACATAAGCCCCAGATAAGGACTGTCTGACAACTGGATATTAGAAGAAAGCTCTTCTTCATGCATGTTTTAAAAACTTTACCATTAATCTTGCCATGAAATCTCGGTTAAATGATTGTGGAATATTACATCAAAGTTATCCAGTGATCAGCAATGTGACTTATTTTCTGACAAGTACAACTTTGTCATTTTTATCTGATGGTCACCACATCTTCACACAAAAACAGCTCTCGTTTTTTCTCCTCTCCCCTCTTTTCCCCCCAGCTTAACTACAGTGCAGATTTGTATTCTTGGCACTCTCATCCCTGTTTGATGAGGTTTAGGAAAGTCCAATTGTCATTTGGTCCCCAGAAGCAAAGCAAACGCTGCCTTAAACTGATAACAACACAATTTAGCTGCCCCATAAACAGTCATTTTAACTCCCTGATATGTGGCTGCTCCTTCAACAGTCAAGCAATGGAAATGACATCATTATCAGGCAACTCTAGATGATGAAAAATGGCCTACATTAGGGAACACTGTGAAAACAAAAAATCTTCAGCTATCAGTCATCGCCATTGTAATGTACTTACCTCTATCTGCAGATTTAGACCTATGATGAGGCTGAACTTGCAAGGGAAAAAACCACACTCTGCAGAGGATGTTTGTATAATTAAGCTGAAACGTCTCTGCACTTCTGAGGACGATCTTTGTGCAGAGGCCAACAAAAGCCTGAAGGCTGAGATTTCAGCCACACCATAAATTTAAGGATCCCCAAGGAATATGGTTTTACAGACTGTGGCTGTTTTTTGTATCCAAATTCTCCTGCTGGCTTTTTGCCTACTGTAAGGACACCATTAGTTTGCAGAGGTGCTGTCCTGCAGAAGCATATTCTCTGCAGCAGCTGTCGCTCCAAAGGTAACACCACAGCCTTGCCTGGTATGAACGCCCTCAAAATCAGAGCTGTAAAGGAGAGGGTTCCCAAAGGCTGGGGCAGTGGAGCTGCCTGCATGAGTCAGACTGAGAGGGCACAACAGGGTCCAACCCCGTGCAGTGGGGAGAAGAGTTAAGCAAGCAACAGGATTTCAAACTGATCCCAAGAGCTGACTCATCAGGAGATGCTGCAACTCTTTTGGGGAGAAAGGGTTGATTTCTGAGTAGCAAGAGCTAAGAGATGACAGAAAGCAACACTCTGAGATGCACAAACCTGTCTAAAAGTGCTGTGGTACTGCCTGTGGGTGAGAGCTTGTAGCTTCCCGGCTGTAACTAGATGGGACAGAGTAAGGGGAACACTGAGGAGCAAAGGGAAGGTTGTTCTCAGAGCACCTCCCTGCCCACTGCAGGGAGCCCTGGAAAGACAGCCTTTTCCTAGGAGTTTTAATTTTAGTATCCCCATGTTGGTAAGGATGAACTAAGACTTTGAGGAACTCTGAGTAACTCAAGCTTCCTTGTGCATTACAGAAATATTTTAATTATTGAGGGGCTTAGGGCATAGCAGAGCAAAGGATCCTGGTAGCTGCTGGAGCACTAATGGGCTGTCAAGTTTCCTTCACCCTGTCCCTCGCTGAGAGGCTTCATTTTATATCCATCTGTCCTGTTTCAGCTCTCCTTGCTCTATTAATTGCGTGGGAAAGAGATTAAGTCTCCAAAGTGTACCTTTCTATGACATACAGCCTCCTACACAGACCAGGGACATTTGAACACTCTTGTCCTGTAAGTGTAACCTCCTGTAACGGGAGATTGTGTTAACGCTTTTCTCCTTTTCGCTACCTTTTACATCACAACAAACAAAGTGAAGCTTGCAGCTCTGCAGTGCCTAGAAGTTGTACCTCAAGTAAAAATTAGGAAGTCTTCCTCAGCTGCTCTGTAGCTATCTGTGAAGGCACATAGTGAAAACTGGGTAATGGAATCCCAGTCTCCTAGAAGGCCAAAATTAAAGGAACTCTGGACACAGTTTTTCAAGCTGGAAGGGTTCTTGAGTCAAGAGATCACCTTTGTTCAAAATGAAAAGGGAAGAGAGACACTTTTTCCTCTTTACAAAGATTAGGTGCAATATTTTGTCAATATTCTGTGCTGTATAAATATTAAGACACTGCTGGCTTTCTTAGCAACTTGTTTAGGTGCCAGAATATAAGATTTTCACCCTTAGAAATGTGCTAATAACATCTTCTTAAAAAAATGAAATTATGAAAGTTTCAAACCAAGTTCATTTCAATTGTTTTCTTACAGAAAAACCATAGACATTTCAAAATGTTTCTACCTTCTGGGTTCCTAATGGCTTGAATGGGACTGCTCTGTCCAAGGACGAAGCCCAAGCAAAACATCATTTCTTTGCCGTCTCCAGCTTCCAGAATCTTAGCACATTTTCCTGTGTTTTATGTTCTTAGAGTCTCTCTCCCCAAGGCAGGAAATTACAGGAGAATTGCAATTGTCATTTGGGTTTTGCTTTGTTTAGTCTTTTCAAGAACATTTCATGTTTGTTACAAAAAGCTTGAGAATGTGACTCATAGAGGCTCAGAAGCTGGCAACTGAAAAAAAGGAAATAAAAATTTACAGCTCTGTAGTTCCAAAGCCAGTGCTTCATGTGGTGAAATGGGACAAGAAGAGGTTGACACACGTTTTTTTCATGCAGAGGCTCTAGCTGGGGTATTGCTTCACAGCCCCGGGCAGGGACAAATATGTCCCAAGATCTTTGCCTAGGGCCAGCCTCAGGGCTTGGGCTCCCAAAGCTGAAAGGGACCACAGCTGAGAAAAGCACTTCCAAAGAAACCTTTTTGTATTTCTTTCTCGATATTACATTTTTCAGTGCCATAAACAAGCAGAAAATTCTGTTCAGTTCTCAGAAAAGCAAAGATTTGTTCCTGCAGTCTTCACATGGTGAGTTTTAAAACTGACTTTCCCTACTTTTCATTACCACTGCCCTCAGCCATGCTGTAGCCTCACCATTGCAGTGAAAACACTTCAGGGAGGCTCAGCCACACATCTGACCAGGGGTAACTCAGGGCTCCTAGGTATTACTGGGTATTCCTTGTTTCTATCCTTTGGCTGCAAAGGAGACCTTGAGGAAAGATAGACTTGTTTCTCCACTTCAAGCTCTGAGCTCCTAGTTGTGACACTGCTTGAGAGAAAGATTAAAGGGATGGCTCATTGCAAGCCCAGGAGAGCTTTTCCAGGAACTTGAATCAATCTCAGCCCCAGGGCGGAAGGACCACCTCTTTAGGTGGGGAGGTGAGAAATTCTCTGATGGTTATGGTTTTCAGCAAAGATGAGTAAGTGAAAGAAACCTGGACTCTAACATACACCAGAGTTCAGGAGCAAGGAGATACAGAGCAGTGAATGCATACAAGAGCTGTCTGTTTAGCAAAAATAATAAGACAATAGCAGATGGTCAGAAAAGGATTCACTGGGGCTAGTAGAGAGGGAAACCTCTTGGGCTGCATGGTTGCTTCAATAGTTTTATGATTTATTCCATGCTTTGACATTATCTTTGGAAATTTATCACAAGGAAAACTTTTAATGGGTAAACATCTTAAAAAATATTATTTTCTGAAGGGAAGAACTCTTTCTGGCAGTGCCTTTGGTATGCCTGATCTTGTCCTTCTAGAGAAAGGTGACTCAGTCCCTGACCCACCAGAGATGGTTTTGGGCAGTGGGGACACCCAGAATAACAACCCCCAGGCTGCAACTCACTTCTTATTTCTCAGTCTGATGTTAAAGAGATTTTGAAATTTCCTCAAGGAACATATTGCTGATTCACCAGCTCAGCTTCGCATCACATCATGATGGGGGAGCCACTGGTTACTTTGATACCATCTCTTAACTCACACCAGGGGGATTGCTGCTCCAGACTGCTCACTGCCCTGCAGCTCTCTGTCAGAGCCCCAGGCAGCTCCCACGCCCCACACTTCTGTGACTGAGGACAAATGTGTGTGTTAGAGCTGTCTGGTTATTGACAAGAGAAAAGGCTCCCCTGTCACCCCCCATCACATCCGGTGCAGTTCATCTGAAGTTTTTCCAGCACTGTCCCCCTTTAATTTTCCCCCTTCACTGCTAAAGTTCCTGGCTAGCTATCAAAATAAAGGACCCACGGGCTCTAAATGCTTTGCAGATGACCCAAATGCTCCACTTTTAAGGGCACTGCAAAATAGCAGAATTGATCCACACATATCCAGAAATTTGGGCCCAAACACTTCTAAAGCTGATATTCCCTGGTCCTCTAAGAACTGTATCAGTAAGGTGTTGGCAGTCAAATTCTCTTGCATCTCATTCATCAGAAGGAGAAGGGTTTGTCTTGTTTCTTGGAGCTATAATCTATGTGGTATTAACAAGAATGAATGATGGAATACATTTAGGTATGCAGAGAGTTAAACAGAGTTTAAGTAGATTAAATAATTTAAATAGAGTTAAACGCTGGGCTTTAATAGGTTTCAGCAATAAGATTATTGAAGAGAGGATATTAATATGTACTGGTATATAAGCACTCATGAAGCTGGTGGAAATTCCTGTGAACAGAAATATGAAAACCATTGACCAGACCACTGACCACAATGGGATTATAACAGAATCCACTAAGTAAAGAAGACCCACAACTCTGTGTTAAAAAGACCGCAGTTTCCTTCTCTGATTTATTCTCAGACCTCCAATTCCTAATAGCAATGATAATTCCTGTCCACAAGAATAACACCAGCTAACAGATTTTGTGGTTGGTCTCTTCTAAAAGACAGTTAGAGTGACCATATCTTGAATTTTCCACATCCTATCAATATTCAGAGGGAGCAAGAATCCCGTAACTGTTAAAGCTATATCATATGCAAGTAAAGTTAAAACAAAGTGTAGATTTCTTCATCTACAGGCAGACAGCAAAGATCCAAAGCATAAAACTCTTTGCACAATATCTAAATGAGTCACAGAAGTCCAAAATAACCAAGAAATCATATGAAAGCTTTTTCAAGTTACTAAAAAAAAATACCAAATTCATCTGTAGGGAACAATCTCAGGGAAATTATTCCAGGAAAAATTTGTTCACTAACATACAGCATTGTATGTCACATGGGCTAATTATAGGAATGAAAGCAACATAGGAATTAGATGGTCTTTTCAAGCCTGTAAGGAGTGTGAACAAAGAATATAATTACACATCGAGCCCGTTGATTAACCAATTACTAGTTAAAGTAGATTTAGACTTTAAATTAATTTGGTTCTGAATTCTGGGGATTTTTGGGCTAAGATAA
Source organism: Pachycephala philippinensis (assembly GCA_013397055.1). Classification (NCBI taxonomy): domain Eukaryota; kingdom Metazoa; phylum Chordata; class Aves; order Passeriformes; genus Pachycephala; species Pachycephala philippinensis. The sequence continues at coordinate 30,298 of VWZT01007980.1, read as the reverse complement.
ACAGTGTTTGAAGATTAATTATCCTTGTCTAAGATGAAGGAACTCATTTCAATTTTGTTAGCGTGTCAAAAGACTGTGGCTGCTGCATGGGAGAGAGTAGACTGCAAATCTCAGCAGTATTGAACTGACTGATTAAAGTGTATTCTGAGACTCCTAATCACTCTAATCCTCACAGAGAGTGGCAATATTACACACGACATTGTGACAGCCCAAATTAATATTTAAATGAAAAACAGATCAACATTTACCAAGAGGAGAAAGTGCACTGTCTCCAAAGGACCAAGGGAAGTCCAGCCAAGAACTTACAAACTCAATAGAGAGGAAGCACTGGAACACAGCTTTTCATGCGCCTTTGCCCAAAGAGAAAGTAAAGGTGCTGTTGTGGCACCTGGCAATCATTCTGTCACACTGCAGCATCCTGACTGGACTGTGGAAGTGCTAATATGACATTTTACTTCTCTGTAAGTAGTCCAGCTGTAGCCCCAGGCAAACAATTGGTAAAGGAAAGACATCACAATTCAACAGCTGTCCTGGCGTGTGGATAGATTTTCTCAGCAACTTGCCTAGTGAGGTGCTCAGCTGCCTAATGTCCCCGCCACACAGAGGAGCACAAACGCTGTGGCACTGTTAAGTGTCCTGGGCCAGTACAGCCCACTGCTGCACCAGAGTTCCTGTCTCACATTAGACTCTCCATTAAATGCCCCTAGTCTGCCTCCATCACGGGTCAGCCTTTGGCTTTGTGCTGGGAGTGTGTTGGAAGAGAAGCACACCAGCTTGCTGCCAGATTGCTACTTCCACAGCAATAAGTAACCTAAGCCCAATATAAATGCTAGTTTTAAGATTAGGCAGGTAAATACAATCAACAAATGATACCTTTTGGGAAGACAAAAGCACAAAAAGCACTGCTCTGTCACTGCCTGCTGAGCACCCACACCTCACTAAAACAAAGCATTGGTTTCACCAAACTTCGATGCAGTCCAGTGAGACTTTTCCTTACAGCCTCTTTCCTTAGGCAGCATATTTCCACTGAAGTCAGTAGAAGGCATTTTAGTTTGCAGACACAAACAGAAGGTACAAACTATATTTTTGGAATACAAAACCCCACAAGGTCTGGATGTCTTCATGGTAGGTGCTGGAACAGCATGCGGGGAGACAGCCCGTACTGCAGAGAACATGGCAAAATAGATGCAAGGCTGCAGAAAATCATGAAATAAATGAAGGTCTGAAGATCGCCTGCAGAACAAGGCAAGTCCAGTGAGGTTTCCAGAGTCATGAGAGGCAAACTAGATCTAGGAAAAGTTAGGACTGCAGGGACCAGGGTCAAAAAATAAGGCATCAGCCACTACCACTGAACAATATCCCCTCGCATCTCTCTGCTCTCAGGTCGGATGAGCCTGACATGTTTGTTTGCTTCCTCAGGCCAGCAAGTTTTTATGGGGCACCCAGAGCTACATCAAAGAGTGAGTTGCAAGCCCCAGCCAGGATCACTAAAGGTGAAATATCTGCCCTCAAAAAGACTGTGCAGCCCCTCTCATCCCATTTTCTGAATTAATTGGGTCATGGGAATAATGACAACGACTGCTGCTCATAAAACACTCACTGTGGAGGGTCCAGACCTTTACCCTAAGTAAACAGTATGATTTATGTATGTTCAGTTTCTTCCCCTCAAAACCCTTTCCTTGAAGCCTGTGGTGCTTGAAACGTCTGGTGCTTCAACTAAATCCCAGCAAGCATGGGATCCTGTCCTGTGAACTCACATTGGGTGCTGGTAAATTCAGAGCCATGAGTTTTATATCATTTGGTTGCTGTATTGGTTTTCATAATGTTACTACTTCGGTCTGACTAGGAGTCCAGTCTTCATTTTGCTAGGTGCTGGGCAAAGACATGGCTACAAGGTTCCTGGTTAATTGCACTGGTGGCCCTAACTCCCAGATAGGGGAAAATGTGCTGGTTTATTCCCCATTTCCAGACTCCAGAGGTAGCTGTCTTTTCGTCATGCAGATGTGGCACACATACAAGATACATTATAGGCTTCAGGTGAAATATAAATTAAGCAGCAGCATGGCAGAGAAAAGATTTTTGTTTGGAGACCATCTTCAAAAATAGATTTCTGGTCAACTGCTCCTGCACGCACCCCTCCCATGTGATGTCTGACAGTTTCTTAGCACAGAAACTCTAGGGGCAGCACACATCTCTTATATACAGGCATCACTTACAATCATTCTTTTAAAGAAAACATGTTCCTGTAAACCCAAACACTTGGATCCTTACAACTGACCTAAGCAAGTATCCTTACCCAAGCCATTTTCAAAAATAGAGGAGACAGCTTTTCTTCTCTCCATCCTCTCCTCTTTCAGTCACGCTCTCACATTCCCTCTAGTGCTCTCCTGCTTCCACACTGCTCAGCCAAAGGGAAAATTCATCTCCTGTGTTTCAAGAAACTGGTCTGCAAGCTGCAGAACCCACAAGCCCTGGTTTCCCACGGGGAGACATCCAGTGGCAAAGCCTCAGCTGTGCTTTTTCCCCTGATTTTAGCTCCCTTTCAAAATATCCTCCACTGCATTCAGTCCATGCCAGTGCCCCATCTCCAGCTGGACTGGTAGAAACCCACTCTGTGGCTGGGTCTAGGGGAGGGATGTATGGCCAGTAGTGGTACACCAACTTCTCACAGCAAGGACAAGGAAAAGGGAAAACAAGGGCAGGAGCAGCATCAGCTGGATCAGAGGAATGGTGGAGAGGGAGAGGGTGTGGGGGGTGGGGTATGCTGGGCCACATTCACCACCTTTCCTGATGAGCCATGGGCTGGCAGGTTCACTGCAGCTGTAGCTGTGGGAAAGCTAGGTCCAGTTGTAGTTCCAGCAGATCTCCACTGAGACGGGTAAACAGGACTTGCAGCTTGGGCAGTGTTGCACAGACAAGGTAAAATTCCCTGTGCTGATTGCCTTCACTCCCACTCCAGAGTGCACCACACAAAAGCGTTGTCAGATTTTCCACATATATGTACATATATCCAGTTGTGTATTGATTTTAACAAAGTACTCACCACTCACTTTTAGAAACAGCTGCATTGTTCTGGATTAAATTTAAAGAAAACATCAGTTTTAGGCTGATGCACTTGACAAAAAGAGAGGCAACTCTCTTTTTAAAATGGAAACTTTTTTTTTTTTAAATGGAAAATAATGTGCAGTCGTTTTAAAGGAGGTGCCACCAGCTCTGTCTGAGGTTATGAATTACTCATTTCAGCCTTTGCATCTCATGTGAGCTTCACAGGACTGGTGGCACCATGCCTGACGGGGAATGGGCAGGCAGGGATGCCTCAATAGGGTGTCAGGGCACCTGGTCACCAAGTGGTTCTTTTGGGTGGGGAGGTCTGGCACCGCTGTTCTGGTGGCACCACCCAAGGGCTGGCTGCTGCAGCCAGAAACCTCTCCAGCACACAGCAGCACTGAGACACACAGCTTTCCCTCAGCTGAAGACATCCAGAGTATTTATTTGATTATTGACGTGCTGCTGAGAGTCATAATACCCTCAGAGGCTCCAGTCTGTGCCAGGGACTCAGAAACACGCGTTTCTCCTCGCTGTTGTACACCAGGGTTGACACATCTTCTGCTCCACCTGCAGCTGCCTGTGCTGCAGCATACTGCGGCTTGGGGATATTCAACTCCTCCGAGCACCCACCAGAAATGTGAAATGACAATGTTGCTTGTTAGATCATTGCTGCGGGACTGGGAACAGATTTTGCTTTGTGAAATTAAAGAGGAGCCCAAAGGCATCTTGAGCTGTTTCTGTCACTGGATCCTGCCTGCCCAGCACAGGGTGTCTCAGGAGGCCGTGCTCTGCTCAGTGCTGGTGCTGCTGCCCTTGGCATCATCATCTGTAGCTGCATCTGTGATTTACTTTTTTTCTACAGAGCTGGGGGTAGGTGAGTCACACTGCAAAACAGCAGAGGATTGAGTGGCCAGGCCCAAGCTCAGCTATGCCCAGGTATACCCAGGAGGTCTCCACTGCTTTCAGGTAGCTCCACCAGCAGCCAGAAGGCACCATTTCAGTGGCCTGCAAGAGTGAATAAGCAACCATCCAGCAGGCAGCCCTCTGCAGGGGCTCTGGGTGCACAGACTGTTCATGTGTGACTCACTCTTGCCTCAGCAGCAGGAAACTGGAAGCCACTGGGACAGTGATAGCAACAGAGACACACACTCTGAGGCATGCTGAATTTACAGAGATCCTGCATGCAAGGGCACAGAGCTCCCAAGCCTCTCTGTGGTGTCCTCTGAGGGGCTTTGCTCTCTTGAAAGGGAAGGCGGGTGGGTTGCACTGCTGTTGCAGCAAGTTATGGTCAGGCAGAGTACAGGAGCCAGACAGGCTCCCAGAAGTTCAAAAGTAGGGAGGACCTCCTGACAAAGCAAGACCTTGAGATCACTCCCTTGCCACTGTCCACATCACGCCATGTGTGTGGAGAGAGGCAGGGAACAGCCTACTCTTGCACTCCAGCTATCCTTCACCTTTCTAAGAGGATACCTATGTCATCTGTTACTTCTCAGCTGCCTTGCTCTTAAGACCACCCCAAGATTCAAGAGGTCCTGAGGGAGGAAACCCAAGCACAGGGTGGGATGGCCCAAATTTGAACCTCCAGGTTCCCAGCAGCAGGGATACAATCTGTTCACGCCACATGGTGCAGCAAAGTCAACTCCATTCTTGGGCATACCTAATGAAAGACAGTAGAGGTTTCAGCTGCACGATCATTTCACTGGAGGCAACTGGAAGCAACCCATAAGGTGCCTTCAAAATTATAGTAGAGGGTGTTCTGGGTTCCTTGGGAGCAAAGGTGACAGAAATCACTTTCCTTCCTATCTCAACTGTGTAGAGTCCATGCATTTCGCAACTGCTACCTTAGCCAAGAGGATGAGACCAGACATTTAGGTACTGATTTCCTACTAAGTTCAGTGCCATATTGGATATAAAAACAAGGAAGATCTTGACAGATAGATTCTGTTTTGGATCTGACTTAACAGCTTTGGAATATTCTCATTCTAATGTTACTCCATTTGCTCTGGCCTCACATCTCTGGAGATATTATAAATAAACACACAGAAGAATAAAAATATTTGGATATACTCAGCCAATTGTGCAGTTCTTCCCCACAAGCACACAGGTACCCCAGAGGTAGTAAGTTGTAACACTGTAGAATGAAATCCAGCCCTGGATTATTTTAGCAGTTATTTTACTACATGTAGTAGCCAGTGGTGATTAAATTAGCCAACACTTTTCAAAAATCCATCCACGCATGCTTGACATTAAATGTCGGCATTTGTGAAGACTACAGGCTCTCTATTCAGAGTGCAAAGCAATATCCTTTGTAATTCCTTCTAAATTTATTGCCTTTAATGTCATAAAGACCTATTGTTTTCATACTGTGGGATAGGGTCAGAAGCAGGGAGCTGATGAGTGCTCTCTCTAACCTTCAGAATTGGAAATATCTTACTTGAATGCTTTTTAACCCAGCTCCTTGCTCAGCTAGGGAGAGGCTACTCTGGTCATGGCTTTGGCAATTTCTCGTCCAATGGGACGTGTCCAGGAAGACCAGTTCCTTTTCCTGTGTAGATCTCACTGGACGTTTAAAGCAGGATTATGTGCTTACAGGTCTTACTACCCCTCAAAGTGGAGATGAGATATTCAATAATTGGCCAGACTTTGAGAGGCAAAAATGAGAAGTTTTAAAGGCATATTAAATGTTCAGGTAGAAAAGCAGAATGGTCAGATGGAGCCCCCAACTCTCCTCCAGGCAGTCATGCCAGAAGAACAAGGCCACAGAGCACACCTCTGCCTCACTGGCACAGAAACACTGCGGGGAGCTCAAAGCAAGCCCTGGAACCAGAGGCACCAGGAGAGCTGCTGCACTGCCCTTCCTGAGTTAACGTGCCCAAGGCTGGTCATTTCACTGCACTAGTGCTGTACTGCACCAAGGACATATTGGTTTCCATCATCTACTAGCCAAACAGAGATCATCCTCCATCAAAGGTCACAACAGGAGGCAACCCTCCCCATTGCACCATACCAATACCACTGAAAGTTCCCAAGGATCTTTCATAAACCCAAGGCACTTCTCCATCAGGTGAGATGCTTCACTTAGTACTCAGTTTTCACAATGTGGCTGGATACTGGCTGCCATTGTCTTAGATCTTGCAGTGCCTCCACAGCCAGTGCAACCTTGGTTGCTGAGTTCAAGTCAGTGGGAACAAAGTGAGTAGGTATCTAAGCACGCACAAATGCAAACTGGAAATGCCAAAATAGGTTACAAATGCTCCAGTTCTTACACAAAAATTAGTCTGAAAGGCACTTCAGTTCCTTGTTTCTGGAAGTATGAGAGCTCCCGTGTTAGAAAGAAGGTTAAATGACTTGCCCCAACAGTCCCATACAGCAGAGGTGAGGTCAGGTTTAGAGAGCTGGGTCCCCATCTCACCAGTCCACCAGCAGGCCACCAGGCTATATTAACATTATAATTATACATTTCCCATCTGCCTCTAGAGCTTTTTGCTAGAGCTAGATAATTAAGCTCTCCTTCTGGCTACGTTCTTTTAATGAAATGGTGCATGTAACACAGCTTGGTATTTATTAATGCTAATGAGTTTTCAAAACAATCTGAGACAGCAACTCACCTTTCGCTTGTGTGATTGCAGTATATGTCCAGCATAATTCTCAGTTTAATGATGCCATGTGTCACGGGTCAGTCTCCTTTAGAAGGCAGTGTGTAACATAAAATACAGCAGTCTCCATCTGCAGTCAGGCTGTTCTGAATGAAAAGCAGGTCCAGGCTTGAACTAACAGGAGCAGATGCCAGCTTCCCCCTCCCTTTGAGGTGCTGATGGTGGTTTATTAATTTTTAGAACAAGGTCAGAAGTTTATTTGCCTGCTGAATCTCAGCTAGCAACCTCACATCTCGTAGGCAAGTAAACATAAGCCTTCAGAATCTGACACTCCTGATGTTTCTTAACACAGAGAAGCAAAAATGTAAACCTCAAATTTACAAGAGCCAGCAGAGGTTGCATATTAATACCTCAGTTGCTTGAGATAAGATGGTTTGATAAGCATAGATCAGGTCTCTGTCACAGAGACCGTGACAGTCAAAACCATGCTGACAGCTGCCTGCTGTGGTGGAGGGCTGACGTGCATGAGCTACATCAAGAGCCATTTTTTAAAGATTGTGGTTTCCAGTGTAAACACTCTTGAAGTGACTCTGATGCTCAGGATACATCCTTGGAAATATCTCTGTGAGTAGATGCGAGGGGCTGCAATATAGTTCTCTTGTCCTGGGAGATAGGTTCTGGCCCAGAGACTCCTGTCCTGACTGGAATAGAATTCTGAAAAGTTCCTGGTCCCTGATCCCATCCCAGGAACTGGATGCATAGCCCTGATCAGGGCTAATTCTGGAGAACTGGGGTATTTTAAAGGCGTGGGAGGTCCAGCTCCAATGACATGATAATAGTAAGATGAAGGCACAGTAAATGGGAATACATTGCCTCGTTACAACTGCAGGGGGATGTGGCCACACAGGTAGCCAAGGCCACATGAGCTGCTGTCATTCCCTCCAATGCCAGGAACTGTGGGGTCTTTCTCCTAGCTGCAGACTCAGACTCCTGGCTCTGTCCTGCCTCCAAGGAAGAGAGCCAGCCAGTGGGCAGCAGCTCCTGCCCTCATCCACAAAAGGGTGCATAAAAGGTGCAGGGCTATGGCCCCAAAGGCAGCTGCATGCCTGGGAGTAATAGTGGTCTCCTTGTTGCAAACCGTGAGTGGGCCAACGGGACAGTGACACCTCCCGGACATCGAACCACTTTGTGAGGGGCTGGGTCAGGGGAGGTGTGGGACCCCAGCAGGCTTGCTCAGGGATGCCCTGCTTGGAAATAAGCCCTGAGGTAGCTCCCAGAACTCTGGTCTCCCTGGCTCATGCACCACAGGATCATGTTTATTAATAAAAGACAGGAAAACTAACCGTGATGGTTTATAAACTGCATGCGTCTAAATCCGGCTCACCCAGAGGAGCAATGCCACTGAGGACGGAGGACCGGCTGAAATCAAAGCTGAGCTTTGCAGAAATACTGCTTAACTTTTATGTGAGACATTACTGAGTCTAATAAATCCCTGCATAACACCTTCATTAAGCGGGATTTACTGTAATATGCTATATACGCTTTATGCCTCACCTGCATAAACAGCCATGTTAATGCTATAAATTACAGTGTTCATATTAATGTATCACAGGCACCTCAACCAAGGTGAAATGCTTAATGGCTTTCAGTAAGCACCTGAATAGCAAGAAAGGGTGGAACAAGAGAGAAGCTTCTCTAGTAATTGAGACAGACTGCGTGAGTGCTGTAAGCCTTACAAAATCATTCTTAAAAAATATAAAGGAAAAAAGATCTAAACCCCCAAAGTTTTGCATACCGCAGTATTAGTGCTAGACTTCAAGGCTTTCTAACGGAAATTGGCTCTGATTTGTGAGATATGGATTACATCATAGTCTTCTTTTAGGACATTATGTCATTCCTGCTGAGACGCATTATCTCAGCTTGGCCCAGCATTAGCGATTTTTGCGGGCCTACTGCAGTGTTTCCAAAGCACTGCTGGGAAACACAGATTGAAATCTGAAACGTTTATCTTTTACAAAGCCGAAAAAAGAGGAAAGATGTTAACATCAGGCATCGCTGACTTCCTTAACCCTTTCTTGGCTCTGCTTCTCACTGGCAGTTGGATTTGATGTCTTTGGACATGCTGCACAAACGAAGCAACTTTAAAAGCTCATTAGAGGGAGCATAATACAGTGTTTCTTCCCACTCCCTGAGAACTGCCCTTGCAGCTGCCTGAAAAACACCTCCCCAATCTTTATAAGATGTCAGCATGAATCAGACTGTACCTACATACACTGACAAGCTAGATTCCACAGACACATCTAGAACACATATTAAGAATAAAGGGAGAAGGCAGTGAAAAGGTTTACGTGACTCAATCTCTTATTAAAATTTTATGTAGAATCAAGCAACTCTAGTATTCTGTTTCTCAGCCCCTAGAGAGATCATGCACACCCATATGGATCTTCACATCCCAATCCTTTTGAGGACACAAAAGCAGAATTCCAGGAGGTTTATATTAGAGAGCAATTTTTACGCAGGGAACTGAGAAGATAGTATCTCTTCTGACTTCAGCCATGAAATTAGAAGCCAATTTCATCTCAGTGCATCCAAAACAAGGTTAGAGGCTGTGTCATGAAGGGACCGGACAAATGCTTTCAAGATAAAGTAAAGCAAGGATATTTCCAAAACCTTGGAGAATTCCAATACCTCTCTCCACAAAAGCACAATTTAAAAAAAAGGAGTTGCAAAGTGCTAAGAGGAAATGGGAAACAGTCAACCATGACTAAATTGCAACTCCCTCTCTTGTTATAAACTAATTGTATTCAGTGGAGAGCTTTAATTTCTCTGCTCCATTTTTTACTTATATTTGTGTTCAGTGTTTGGTGCTTTAAGGCTCTCTGCTACAGCTGTAGCATATTTTCTGGAAAGATTGCAACAGCAACTCTTTCTATCACGAATGCGTGTTTAGTGGCATAAATAGAACCTGGGAGACACGACATCCTTTAATCCTTCCAGACATCTCTTTCCCACTTGGAGTAAAAGATCAGTCTTTCCTTTTTTTCCTTTTAGATGGCAGAGCTGGAAAAATGGATCATTAGGAAGAAGAACAAGTTCTCGTGTGTACTTGACACCTGCTGTCCCCATCTCCATATTTGCAAGGTGAATTTTCTGGTCCTAGTAGTCTACTTGCACAGGCAGAAGTTTCATGGTTTAGGGTCCAAGGGCTTTTAATTCTTAATGTTCCCAAAGAGATGCATATGACAAGCCCCCATCCTGCTACACTTTGCTGTTGTGACAAATACCCCATTAGATGTAAAACTGCTACCCACAGGAGGAAAAAATCACCTTGTTTTGTTAAACAGCCATTCACAAGAGCTGTAAAAAAGTGGATTTCCAGACATTTCCACTGAAAATGTACTTATTGGATTTTGGCAATGATTCCTTTCACCAAAAAAAGGAGATGATGATCTGTAACGCCTCACCTGAAGAAAACATGGATGTCATGACAAGGCAGTGAGTTACCCACTGACTGAAGTGCCAGCAAGGCAGCCCACAAACAGGTGGGCTGACTGCCTGCTGAGTCCTTTGGAAGGCCGGGAGTAATGTGGTATATAACACAGTAAGAGCTGCTAGATTCACTGAGGTGAAATGTTGTTATAGACTTGTGCTTTATGGGTCCTGCATGGCTCAGGACATTAGGTCACAATTCACAGACAGAATAGAATATATTGATCTGAGAGATCAACACTTCTGGAAGATGATTCATTTAAGGTATCACAGCAAAATGCACTTAAAACTCAGACCACGTAAATACAAATATGTTTGCTCTTCCCCCCCCGCCAACCACTTGTAAAACTGAAGTCATAGCATTATAAAACAATAGGATCAAAGTCTTTCAAATAGCAGAGTACAAACCCACATTATTTGTTGGACTCTAGCGGAGGTTTTATGAAGGTTTAAATGAGAGTATAATTTGGCCACTGGTGCCAAGCAATGGAAAGTAATAACAAACTGAGCTCCTTAGGAAGGAGTTGTGGAGGTTTCATGCATTCTCCAGCCTGCACAAAGAAACCCCCTTCTAGCAGAAGCTGCTGGATGGAGGCTGTTACCAGAGGGCATCACCCCAGCAGGAAAATAACACCTGTGTGCTGGGGGGGACACAGGAAGGGATGCTCTATCCTACAGCTTCCCTGCAAATGGAGGTTCCCCCATCCTAGGTTCCCCCTCCCCTTTCCAGCAGTTCCCTCTGCCCTGATGCCCTGCCAGCCATGGGATCCCTTCCTGCAGCAGATGTTGGTCTGATTTCACGTCCTATGGAACCCCCATTCCTTTCCATCTCCAGCTGCCTGTGCCTATGTGAACAGCAGTCTGCAGCACATTCCTCCTCATGTGCCGCTGGACACCTGGAGCGCCTGAGAGGCCAGCTTGGGGCTTTCCCCTTGCCTGTAGGTTGTCAAAACACTGTGGGCAGCAAGTAACATTCAGGAGACCTCTCCAGTACCCAGCCCCAGGCAATGCACAGACTCAGCTGGAATTGCCCGAGGGCAGGGTACAAGGGCTCCAGACCCTGCCTGCATCCTGGGAGCAAACCCCGCATGAGTAAGTCTCCTCAGCTGCAAGAAAAACAGTGAGGCCAAAGGCGAGCCTTACCATATTCTACCAGAGCTGGTTCAGTTCCCTTGCACAGAAGGCCTTAAATATCCCTTTGCCTTCTATCCTTTTCACTCCAATATCCTCAGACAAAATTTAGAGGGATTCTTTTAAGTTTAATTAACTTTAAACTCCTATTCTTTTCCCCATTGGTGGGAATTAGCAGCCTATGCCTGATTCCCCACTGCACAGCTGTGGTTTTACAGCCATGTAGCTCAACCAATTTTGTACTTCCCTGAGTTATGTGGCTCACTGGTGAATTTATGTCAAGAGAACAAAACAGCCTTCTCCAGCCTGCTCCAGATGCAGTGAGAGAGCCTAAACTTGTGGGGCTGCAGCTCACAGCTTTAACTCTAAGTTAGATGGGGAAGGACTGTCATTTTTGTCAAAAAATGAAATGCTTGAATATGTATTTTTGAAAGAATTGGGTCAAACTTCATAAGTTTTCAAGGGGAAAAAATGGCATAATTATATCAAAGCTCAAAATTTTTGTGGGTTTTAACATTTGGGAATTTGTTTTAGAAATGCTGCATCATTTGCAGATGACACAAAGTTGAGTGCTGCAGCTGACACACCTGAAGGACAGTATGCCATCCAGAGGGACTTGGGCAAGCTCTAGGACTCATGGAAGTCTCATGAGGTTTAACAAGGCCAAGTGCAAGGTGCTGCACCTGGGTGAGAGCCACCCTGGTATCAGCACAGGCTGGGGAGGGACAGATCAGAGCAGCCCTGCCCAGAAGGATGNTCTGGTGAGACCTCACCTGGAACACTGCATCCAGCTCTGGGGTCCCAGCACAGGAGGGACGTGGACCTGTAGGAGTGAGTCCAGAAGAGGCCAGCAAGAGAATCAGAGAGTTGGAGCATCTCTTCTGTCAGGAAAGGCTAAGAGAATCCCTTCCACTACCTGAAGGGAGCCTACAAGAAAGATGGAGAGGGACTTTTTACAAGACCATGCAGTGACAGAACGAGGGGNAGAACGAGGGGGATGGATTCAAACTGAGAGTATATTAGGAAATCATACATTAAGAAAAAAATCCTTTACTGGGAGGGTTGTAAGGCATTGGCACAAGTTGCCCAGAGAAGTTGTCAATGTCCCAGTCCTGGAAGTGTTCAAGCCCAGGTTGAAGGAAACTCGGAGCAAACTGACCTAGTGAAAAGTGTCCCTGCCTTCAGCAGGGGAGTTGGAACAAGACTATCATTAAGATCCCATAGAACCCAGGCCATTCTAAGATTTTATGATTTTCATTTGATGTTGAAGAACAAAACTGTTCTACTTCTCCTTTGATAACAGTGTGCCCCACTTCAAAACTGATCCAGGTGTCCCCTCCCCTAAAATGAAAAAAAAAATGGTTTTGAGAATATTAAGCAATGTTAAAATGAAACTGAAATGTATTTTACAGGTCAGCCACAATCTGGGCATTATTTCAATTAAATTATTTACATTTTCTTATATTTTATCTCATGGTTTTCCCATAATCTTTTGTTTTGATTAGCCACATAATTACAAGTCCTGTTTTTCACTCAGCTGTACTGCACAGGTCACAGCCAAGCAGGCATTGGTTCAGCACATTCAGCATGCCCACTCTGGAAGAAAATGGTGGGACATGACAAAAGTCCAAGCCCTGATAGTGTACACCTGACCTTGCCATTAACTCCAAAGTCAGCACAGAAATCCCTTTTTAACGTACCCAAGGCTTTTGGTTTCTCCTGCAGCTTCCTGAACATGCCATGCCCTGTATCCTGAGGATTCTGCATGCTCATTCATCCTCTACCTAGTGTAGGTAATCAAGTAAAATTGTTTCTGACTATTGAACTGTTCTCATCTACTGAACATATATGTATTTAGCTAATTCTTTAAATTTTCTGCCATGTTCCAGCATTGCAAGTCTGGTTCCTATGTCCACTGACTTAGGGGTTATCCTCTCAGCCCATTAACTTATTTTCAAAGAACTCAATTTATAGAAGAAATTCTGCCTCCACGTAGTCAGCCCTGATTTTATAGAGGAGCTGTGTAAAGTCACTGTGGTCATCCCTGGAGAAAACTTCCTTGTGTCTTATTAATGTGAGAATCAATATGGGTCTGACTTAAACCCCACTGCAGCCTTTTTGCTGGACTCAGCCAGCAGGCTCTCATCTGCCCTGCTGAAGCATTACTGGAGACAGGAGTTTTGGCAGAGGACTTCTTTTGATGAGGTTTTTTGACTCTCGGTGAGGGTGATTTTTAAATTGGCTTTATGTGAGCAAAACAGAACATTTTATTTGTACCTGTAATATACTATATCTCTCACTCTGTTTTATAACCTTGTAACTTGAAAGACTTTTAACTTTCAAGCTCTTGAGGAAAATTCACTCCACTTATGTATCAATGGTATCCAGTCATCCAGATTGACCTTTCAAATCCCAGTGTAAGGTTCTGAGTGGCACAGCTCTCTGTACAACATGAGTGTCTGAGCAAGGGTGTGCTGGTATTTCTGTGGCCATCCTGGAGACAAATGTTGATGCAATATCACATTTCACTGTAATAGTTACTGTTAAGTAGACATGTGCTCCTTGTTGCGTCAGCTTGCCATTGGCACAGGGTGGGAAGCCAGGCTTGCAGGGGAAGGTGAATTTGAGTGATACCCAGAAGGATAGCATCTGGGAGCTAGGGATGCAAGGCTTATTCATTGGGAGCCTTGCTCTCTTCATTACAAACTCATTAACACACAATCAGAAAGAGCAGTCTATGGCCAGCAGCAAAATATATCAAATATTCTCCACTCTGCCCCATCTGGGTTACAAGGAAGTGCAAGGGGATGTTGGGTGATACCATAAATAGGTCCAAACAGGAACAGGCTCATACCTGAGAGAGAGAACGGTTCAGGGCATCCTCATGATGTGCAGAAATAGCTACCAAAGCACTCTGCTGCTGCCAGTAAAGCTGTGAACTTGGAGGGCATCCAGTGTTTCATAGGTACAGTCTTCTTGGGGCTGCAACAGTGGGGTAGAGGTAGCAGAAGGAATCCCCAGCTGCACTCTGTCCCAAAAAGGGTGACAGATTTGAAGCAGGTGCTGAGGCTTTGGGGTGATATGTCAGCTTTCAAAATGCTGCTTGGGACCACCTTGCCCTAGTGCCTTGCCACACTGCTGCCCCAGGTGTTGCTGAAACACAGGAGGTCAGTTGCTGGCTGCATTGCCCCAAGGCTCCTAGGGGTCAGGGATTGCTCCCTTGCTGTCGCCAGGATCATCGAGAGATGAATTTCAAACATGCTGGAGAGCCAAAATAATGTGCTGTGGCTCCTATCCTCATTTGCTGCCTGAACGCTCTTCTCCCTCCAACCCATGTTGCAAAGGCTCAGAAGTGCTTTCTCCTCCTCTTTACAGTCAAAAACTTGTCCACCCTTGCTCTGGCACTTCCCAAAAAAGGAGAGACTCTAGGTCTATATCTGGATGATAGAGACAGAAGAGGTTTTCTGGATCCAGAGGCACAGGAATATGGCTTGTGTGAGGGAGTACCATCTCTCAGCCAGGAAGCAAGTGTCGGTAAAAGCCTGGCTTCTATAAGACAATACAAGCAAGAGCTACATACAGCAGTTGTTGGAGATTTGTACCTTCTTCTTGAGCATGAATGGCAGCTGTTGAAGACAGATCAAGAAAATGGGTTTTCCCTCATTTTGCCCTCTGTCTGTGCACTGGGTGGCCATAGCACCCCACCCCCGCCAGCAGATCTGCGGGCTGGCTGTACAGAGCCAAGTGAGCTCAGCTGACACAGTTTTAAAAATGAATTCAGTGAGGTGAAAAGATCATTTTTCTCTCCTGACATTTTCNCTATAAGCACCAGTAATTTTGCCCATTAGCAATTAGTGAGAACAGTTATTCCACTGAACTTTGTGCAGTTGAATAATAGATTAATATCCATCCCTCTGAGTATGACTAGATGGGGCAGATTCCCAGCTGGACCGGGCTGACTTAGCATCACTCAGATCAGCATTTTAGTTTCATATTTAAAAAACAATTTTAAAATTATATAGCTTTCATTTCTTTTTCAAGAGTAATGACTGTATCTCCTCTTGTTTGGGTATTCTAGCAATCACGTGCCGTTTTGTCATGCAAATAATTTCAGTAGTGATCCAGTGAACAGATAAATTTCTGCCTTGCCCATAACCTGGTTATTGATATGTTCATTTTTAGAAACAGCAGCCAACAGAAATCCCTTCAAAGATGCAGGGTTAGAGTAAGGTTTAATGAAATCTCCTTCGCATTATGTCTTCCAGCTCCATAATATCCCAAATACTTTAAAGAAAAGAACTTCTAATGGAGTTATATCACAAGCAATAACTACACAAGACCATTAAAACTTGGAATGGAAAATTCATACCCTAAATGTGATATTACAATTAAATCCATTCTGTCATCTTCAGATAAAATAGCCATCTCCCTCCAGAAATTGAGCAAGCAGGTCCTGTCTTTCAAAGACTTTGCAATATAGCAGATTCAGTATTTGTAAGTTAGGAGTTCCTGTATAAAGAGCAGACTATAAATAGGGCTGAAATATACTTTGAAAGAAAAGTAGTATTCTTCAGAAACTTCTACAGAGAAAAAAAAATTGGACAAGTCCGCTTCTCAGGGTTTTCCCTGGCAGTTTTGAGGAGGCATTTATAATTACATCCCCAAGAACTGATCTGTGCTGTTTTAAAACTGTTTCAACTTTTGCAAGCACGCATGAATTCTGCAACTAATTAACAAGGTTTCCATTTTGAAGAACAGTTACAGGATGATTGTCCCTTTTCTTACACTTTAAAAAAAAGAAAAAATTATATATATATTTAAAAAAGCATCCTTAGGGCTGCAGAGAGCTACATGTGATTTTGATTAAAGCCAGGAGCTAGAGAGGTCAGCCCATCTGTGTTTGTGTCTGTGATTACAGAGCAGTCCCTCTCTGTTGCTGACCATCAGGCAGCACGGGTGAGACCAAGGCTGGCGTGTGTGTGCCTGGTTCCAGCAGGGAAACATGAGATGACTGATCAGATATCCCACAGCCCGAGGTGTAAGCCAGCCCAAGTCACTTCTGCCTTTAGCTGACCCTGTTCAGCGGCTGAGGGCGGCTGAGGGCGGCTGCTGGGTGCCCGACACCTCTAAGACATTCAATCCCTGTGCTGCCAGGGGTCACCTGCCACCCCTCCACACACCACACATGCCTGGCCACAGACCCCACGTGGCTCCGGGGGGTCTGAACACCCCTCTCTACCCTGGGCCATCCCACAGGGCTGTCTGGGCTGTCCCATCTCTGCAGCCAGTGGAGGCAGTGAGGGTAAATGGAGATGTCACTGTTGAGCTTAGGCAGATACAAAAGTTGACCTGATATTCTCCAGCACACCCTCCATGAGATGCTTAACAGGAGGTACATGCCCACCCTGCTGCCTTTGGGGCAAGAGGTGGAGGAGCTCAGCCCCCACCCAAAGATGGCTTCTTCTTCACATGTAGAGGAAACAAAGTCAAGGTAGGCCATGGACACGTGGAAAGGATAAATTTAAAGCCTGGTAAGGGAAGTGGTAAGTGTGGGTCTACAAGGTCTCCTTAAGAAGCTGCCAGAGAAGGGTTCAGTAGGAAAGGCAGTGACATGACTGACCAGCTCCAGGGATCCTGGCATGTACCAAGGGACCCACATTATGCCGGATTCTCTTCTCAAGTTACCTCTAAGAAGAATGTTTACACTACTAATAGCTACTCACTGAAGGGTATTTATTTGCAAGCAGCTCATACTATTTTGTATGTGTCTTGCCTCTCCTCAGTGTGACCACACAAGTGAGTGTAACACAAAAGCAAACTATGTTTTTCCATGGATGAAAGCTTTTAACAGAAAGGTCCAAAGCATTTGCCCAGCAGTGAAGCATGGCACATGTGCACAGTGGCCTTCTCCATTTCTGAGGAAAGTCACCTTTTCCAGAAGGTTGTGCAAGTCTTTGTACAAGAATTGTGAAAAGCAGATCCTTGGAGAAGCAGCTGACTGCAGAAACAGGCCTGCTTTAGCCAGGAGGGAGGGGAGGGAGAAAGGGAAGAAAAAGAGCATCCACTCTCCTTGAGGCCAAGGAGGGATTGGAGAGGCAGGATGTTGTTATTGGGGAATTTGGCCTTCTAGGACCAGGCAGCTGGAGAATGGTACACCATTTGCTCCTGTCACTGACTCCTCTCTCACGTCAGAGACTCCCATGGGACATGCTCCAAAAGCAAATGCAATTCCTACCTTCCCACTGCTGTTGGGTACACATCCTTCTGAGGAGCAAGCCTTGCCTCCACACAGACATCCTGCAGAGCAGGTCATGCCAGTAGCAACACATGGGGACACCTGCATGGCGCCAGGGCTCTTGCCACACTGGCTCTCTAGAGAGCCTCATAATTTCTCCTTATCCCGCAACTGACCATGGCAGGGCAGTACACTGGATTTTGCCATAACAGCTCTATGTCCCTTTTCTCTGTCAGCTTGTTCAATACATGCCAACAAGTGCTGGTTTGCCATAGTATCATTTTAAATAGCTTTTCCAAATTGTCCCCATACTTTCTACCATCGTTCAAGTTTTTGGCTGTTCCAGAAGAAGGACCCTATCATGAGAGAAAGCACATAACTGTGATGTGCTGCCTTTGTGACTCTGGCCCCAGCTCCTTCACTCCTCGGGCCACAGGCATGAGCAACAGGCTACGACTTTGCTACAACTCTTTCTGCCATGTGTCCATCTGGCTAAACCTTCCTTTGGTCCTTTTCCCTGTTCAAACTGAAATGCCTCCCTACAGGGCTGATGAGAAAAGATTTCTGGAAGTGCTGCGTTTCAGCAGCTCTAAACTTAACACATGAGTAAGGCATGAACCATATGTTCAGAACATATTTAGGAAAATCTGGGGAAAACCTGTCCCTGTGGAAGTGTTCCTTCCCTTGGTATAGCCACTGCAACATACCCAAAGCTGGTTTGAATCTCTCCACACCTTGAAGCTGAGTGTGTCCTCATGGGCACCAGCAGAGGTTGCCGTGGTGTCATCAGGCACGCAATGGTTGTGTGTAGCACACACCAAGAGCTGTACACGGCTCTTGTTCCTGGTTGTCACCAGGACACAGTGACCCCAGCCACAGCTTCTCTGTGCTCCTGCCCAACCTGGGTTGGACCCCAAGACTAAGGAAGTCCCCGTGCAGAGGCAGAGAAAGGACCTGGCATGGACAACCCATGTACAAAGGAACAGTATCCAGCTTTTCTGAGACTGGTGTGGCAGAATTAAAGAAGAATACCTAAGGTCAGGATCACTCATGGCTTCTCAGCCATATCCCTGACAACCTGTGATAACAGGCCAAATACTCTGAAGCAACGATAACCTTCAGGAGCAACCTGATGAGCTCTTTGGAGGCTGAGAGGACTCTGTCCCTCTCTAATTCAGTGTTTGTCAATACTCACTCCTTAACTGGGGCAGTTCATTTGGGTTTAGTGCTACCCAACATGAATTCCAGTGGAAGACCAGAGAAGTAAAACGAAAGGGCAAATGAAGCCTTGTGAAAAGCTTAGAGTGGTGAAGTGATGGAGGTAAAGTGAGCACACAGGCAGACAAAACACATGTGTTATTGACCATGTTTGTGTTGGCCATTCTGCATCGGAGACTGCAGAACCTGCAGCCATGTCCATAAAATAATCCTTGGATACACTGGACAATGTTATTAGAGTTTATTCTTGCAGATTGAAAAAGGGGATACTCTTATGTCATTTGGTAGCAGCCTTTAAAACATTCCTCCGATTTCATGTACAAGAAATGTTGCCCATGATTGATCACCATATCACTTTAGTTACCATCTCTTAAAGGCCACCATGCCCTTACAGGCACACGAGCTCCTTTTCCTTAGTTTGTGTTACTTAGCTACTTAGGTTACTATGGAGTCTGAATTTACGTTAAAATCTCTTCCAAAATTTAAAAATTTGTTGTTCTATTAATGCAAGCAGCTTTCCTTACAGCGCAATTCTGTCCACCTTTGTGGACATTTCTAAAAATACACAGAAAACTTGCAGATATTGAAGGTAAAAATTATATAAATTAGTTCAGGACTGGAAGAAGAGCAGCACAGGGAGGGAAAGGAGTTTAATTAGCACACTTAGCAAAGCCAAGTGCTTTGCTGTGGCTTCTTTAGGCAGTGAAGATGCTCAGTCCTGGAGCCCCTATTTTCCTCAAGATAAAAGCACAGGTAAACTAGTAGATGGAAATTTAAGATGGAAATGTAGCTAATGAACAGGCCACCATTTTTAAATAGAGTGGGGGACAACTTTCAGACAAGCTCCCAAGGAACGTAATAGCTTCTTCTGATCAAGAGCAGCAAATCTTTAGAAATCTTCAGCAGAGTTAGAAGGTTGGAAGAACATACAGATAGCGTGCAATGACCTCCAGTGCAGAGAAAATAGAGGAGTCTGGAGCAAATAGCCTTTTCTTGCTTCAGTCTCCATGATTAAAGAGTGACTTTTCTGCAGATGTGAAAAGAAAATTTGGACCTTCCCATGCTCAGTGTGAAGCACTGGGAGAATTCATCTGGTAACTTCTTTGATACACTGAAAATCATCAGGTTTTGCATCAAAAAGGAAGGTAGATGCTTTTGTAAAGGTGAAATGCTCATATCTGAATGCCATAGGCAGCCTTGTCTACTCATCTTACTTATTATAAGAATAAATAAAACCATTACCTCATCAAGCCTAGTCCAGCCAGATGGTTATCTCGTTAAATAGATGGCTTTACACAGTAGATCAGCTTCATGCTGAGGCAGAAGTCCAGAACACTTTTGATCTGTCATCTAGAAGATGCTGCAACCACTTTCCCTCCCTTCTAAGAACAGCAGGGCTTTTCTGTTCAGGCAGGTAGTGATGGAAAAGATTGCCAACAGAAGCAGGCATTTGGTTCATGAATAACAAGGACATTAGCTACGTTTGCAGCAAAAATTAGTTAGCTACTGGAACAAATCTGTGATTTAGGGCTCCCAAGGGGAGATGTTCTTTTTTTCTTTGTTTTTATAGCACTTTAATGATCATGGGCAAATAAAGTTACAACTATTTTCTGATGCTGCATCTCGGAACTATTATTTATAGCATATATAATTCATCTCCAAATCCTGATTTTTTGGCAATGTGAAGCAGTAGCTAGGCCAGGAGTTAATGATTATGAGCTAAGCATTTATCTCACTTGGTGCCATGTCGGCTTGTTCTACTTTCAAATATTATTTGCTCCTATGCATGCTGCTCTTCTGCCAAAGCTGGAGACAAATTGCTATTTTTCCAAGAAAAAAAGCTCTGTGACTCGATTCCAATTAACAGTGTAGGTTTTAAGTGCAATCTTTGTATTGCTCCTTTTCTTTTTCACTCCTATTTATCACTATTGAGTACATGTCATCTGTTACACTCTACCCTTCCAATGTTTTTCCCTTTCTCATGTCTGAAGATATACTTGAGGTAGAAACATATTGAGGAAAAAGTGAATTTTCAGGCTCTGGTCTGAAAAGACAGGGGCCCCAGAGGTCATATAATTTTTCTGGCATGTTTATGCATGTTCAAGAACTGTCCCACTTACAACTACTTGCTAAGTAGCTTTCTCCTGCACTGTGCCCTGCATTCACTTTGAATTTGTCCTTACCTTTCATTTTTCATTCTGCATGATGGAGCCCCAGGTTACTGTCAGGATAGACCTGTTTAATGCTCCCCAAGTGTTGCTGCTTCCTGTGCAATTGAAGACGGCAACAGTGCGCAGGACTACAAAAAACCAAACTAAACCAAAACAAAACAAACCTATTCATTTTATTCTTTATCTGGGGATTGCTTCTTTGCATCTTGTTCTTAATATCAGTGAATTGATCCAAAGATCAAAATGGAAGGTATTTTTCTCTATGGACTATGTTCCACTCTAAGAGTATATTTCTCTCTAAAGTTAGAATTTGGCCACAAAACCTCTGTCATATTGTAAGTTGTTACACAGAGAAACAACAAACAGTATTGTTTTATAGTCCACCTGTGTTTACTCTTTAATTCTGATTGAAAATTGGAGGTTTTGTAAAACTCAAGTTAAGGCATTTATATTACTCAGTCTTTTAATATACTGAATATGCAGTGAGAAATGCAGACTACAGGAAGGTACTACTCCCAGTGAAGATATTTACTTGTAAACCTAGTAAAAATTTAAGCCAATCCTCTGACTTCCCTGATCATTGCCTTCCAGAAGGGAAACCTCTGCTTGGGTTTCACAAGTAGAAGGACCTTAGCTTATACTCTTTTCATATTTCATTGACCTATTGTTTCTATAAGATTAATTCTGAATTCTAGTCTACTTTTTGTTTTGTCATGGTTTTTTACTGACCCAATAAAAAGATTTTTAAAATTAAAAAAATAATTTTTGCTATAATTAAATTTTGATTTGCATTTATTTCAATGTATTTTACAGATATCAGCTAACTGGTACTCCTGTAAGATAAGTCTACTTTTTATTTTTCCCTTGGTATTTAGCATTTTGTACAATCTAAACTGAAAACTAGTTTATGGTTTCAGGTTTTTAGTAGCTAATGGTTTTTACACAGACTCACTCACTCCACCAACCTCAAACAAATACTGTCTAAAACTTCTTTATCAGGGTTTTATTTTGGTTGTCAGGTGACATGAAACATAAGGAAAAGTCTGCTAGTGACTTTATTCTTTATGTAGTCATCTGCAGTATCTACAAATACATTAAAAAGCACAGTTAAATTAAGTGGGGTGATTAATAAAAGGGGAAAAAATTCATTCAGAAAATTAAGTAGATGTTTACGTTCATACATGAATTTGTGAAACCATGAATTTTCAAAATTGGATAATAAATAGGATGTGCTTGGACTTTTTTAGTAAGAGAGATTCAGAATGAAAAATAAATGATAGTATTTCTAGCAATGGATGCATAACATTAGAAACCACAGCAGATAAGACTGTTTTACTGAGAGGCTATCTGCTAAGTGATAGTCCCTAATTTTTTTTTTTCCTTTTTAATTTCCTCTGAAAAACAACAATAGGACCAAGGAAATAATGTAAAGTTCTTTACACAATTGATTAAAAAATCTGCCTTAGCCTGTTTCCTACCTTAAGGCATGTAATCAAGACTAAAAAACACATCATAAAATCTTAGCAAGAATAGCAGAAATAAGCAAATCTCACTGCTATTTATTGCTGATTTTTCAGCGCCTCTTATTCATATTGGTGTGATGATTTCTAAAATAAGAAAATCAGTTGGCTAGAAATTTCAAATGATTCCTACTCTTTAGGATTAAATAAAACCTGAGCAGCTAGCATTCTGCTAGTCGTACTTGGAGCCACGCAAGTGTGCATGGCCTTCTTTTTATGAAATAAACTCTGTGGTGAGTCAAGACATCGAAGGCTTCCTTACACCCCAGCAAAGGCACTTCTTTAGGAGAGGTGATAGGAAAATTGCCTGCAATGAGAGAGTCCATTTCAGCCGAACCCACAGCAGTGCCTTCAGCTAGGCACTCCTCTGAGCGCCCTGCAGCCACGCACACACAGTCCTGCCTATCAACTGCTAGTCTGCAAAACCGTGTTTGAACTAAGAGAGCAGCACCCAAATCACCTAACCTACCAGCCCCTCAACTGCAAGGTGCCTAGGAAAGCAGAATCAAGTAGTAAAGACCGGTGCTCTGTGGAGCAAACAAATCACATCTTCTGAAAGTTTCCAGGAATACCCTGTCTGACAAGGTACAGACTCCTGCCTCTGCCCACTCAGTAGGCAGGGAGCACAGACAGTTCAGCAAGACTGCTTCAAATGAGGCCTAAAATCTACGTGCAAGTTAGGTGGCAAAGCCAGACACCCAAGTTAGGCTGGCCAGCCCCAAGCCCAAGAAGGTAGCAGTCAGAAACATCCACCCTTCCAAGAGGACAGGGCCACATGGCACACCATGCTCTGGCTGCTGCAGGCAGCACGCTGCCCCTTCACACTTGGCACTGTTTCTTTAAAGGCATTTGGGAGATGTAGAGGCTTCAGCACCCATTCAAGACTGTGTCCCAGGAATGGAGGAGCACAGAGTCCCTTTGCATATGTGAATTCCTGCCATCCGAGCCTCAAGCTGAAGGTGTATTAGTGTGTCTGTGATGCTATACCAATGGTATGCAGAGTGTCATATTCTGCTCCAAATTGGCTCTAACACTTCTCTGATACACGGGCTGGTGAGCTTTCTAGGTAGACGCTCTTGCCATTATCTTTTTAAAAAACCTCCATGTAATGTCATATGATCCTTGCAGTTTCTCTAGGGACAACAGACTCTGCTCCATGCTGTGCTACATCTGTCTGTAGCTTGAAAGCCGGCATGGACATGGCAGACAGTGACATCACCCGTCCACTCAGGCCTGGCACAATGCCAGCTGATGGAGTTCTGCATTTTCTCCCCAGTTCCTTTCCCCCTGCACAGCACTTCTCCTCTGTGGAAGCCACAGCCCAAGGCAAGAGATGACAACTGCTCCTGACAGCACAGGATAGACCATGTGGATGTCACTGCTGCATTTCAGCCAGCTCGGAATCACCACAGAATTTAGGTCTGAGGACAGCAACCGTTCCTTGTGCCTGAAGCTGCACAGGGCATGCAGGAGGACACAGGACTGTGGCCAATACTGTTAGTGCAACCATCTGTTAAGATCTCCTCCTTTCATGGAGTGTGCTGGAACCTCCCTCTTGACCTCCTGCTAATTTAATTTAAATTGACAAACTAGTTCAAAAGTCATCAGACTGACAGAGGCTGAGGCTGCATAAAAAATGAGACATGAAAATGAGGAATGAGACAAAGAGAGAGAGAGGAGAAAGGTTTTTCTAGGATATTATAGATTAAATACATGTAGCATCTAGTAACCATCCAACCGAGCAACATGGGTGAACATCAGTCATCTGGCAGTAAACGGATTCTGATTTCTATAATGCAGAAAAAATTCTTAAGAAATACTGAAAAACTAAAGCATACCCTAAAAAAAAAAATCACATTTAACATCGGCTGTGAGACAATAAAAAGGAGAAAACAATACTGTGGTATGTGGCAAAAAAAAAGAATGGTGAACATATTTCTCTTTGGAAAATAAATTTGAGCTGCTCCTGAAGTCTCTTTCCATTTCACAGATCCAGAAATGAACAGAAGGAAAAATATGCCCAGTCTGAGAGAACATTTATTTTAAATAATGCCTGTCTATTTGCTGGAACACCAGAGAACTGAATAGCTAAATACTGTGTACCAGTCAAAAAAAGGAAATTACAAATAAGCCAAAGTTACTTTGGGGAGCAACAATGTCTATAAACAACAATAAAAACAAAGACCTGTAATACCAAAAATAGAGTTTATTGTGTTTTACCTTCTGACCCCAATCAGGAAAGCAGTTCTCTTTCCTAACTGCTTAGTTAGCCCCCCTGCCACATAAATAGGTGACAGATCAAGCTGCAACCATTATACCATTGTCTGGGAAGGATTATTGTCACTATAATCTGCAGAAAAAAACATAAGAAAATAAATACTGAGAAATGGAAATGAGGTTTTCAAAAATAAGCATAATTGTTTGTATGCTCTTTGTCAGCAATCAGACATTTTCCTGTGCAACTGACCAGCTTCCCTAAGCACTTACGAACCAAACCCCATAACACATTTGTCTACTGGCTCCACTCTGCACTTTCTCCCCTCCACTGTCTCCAGGATATGGCTTAAATTGCCAAGAAGAGCTCACAGTAAAGACAGAACATGATTAACTTGTTTTTCCGAGGAGTGAAGACATCAGTCTACCTGGCAAATTCATGACCCCATTCCACAGCTTTTGGTTTGAAACTCTCTATGATGGTCACAGAAGAAAGACTGCACTGCTGTCTCACTCCAGCCCAGTGTCTGAGCTTTCTCTCTCTTGTGCCAATAGTCTCTAACATGTCCTCCCACCTTCTGTTTCTCTTCCAGATGATATGGAAACCTGCAAGATGGTCTGAAGTCTCAAGAACACAGTGGTTTATGTCAATGTACACATCTTATTCTATGTTCACATAACACTCTGCATAAAGTGTTTCAGTATGTCCTTCAGGAAGATGTTTCATCCTTAATTTTCTGTTTATTTTCTTTCTTAAAAAACAAACATAAATCATCTGCTGCAAGGATACATTCACCTGGGGTTTTCTTCATCTTCACCTTTTTACGGCTGACGTGGATCATTACTCATGGTAATGAGGTTAAAAATATTTCATTTTCTGAGCCAATACTTCATCTGACTTCTCATGTCCCAGAGAATAGGCCAAATGGTAAGAGCATCAGAACTGTGATGGGAAAAGCAAAACGTTATGAGGTAGGAAAATCATCAGTAACTAGCCATCCTAGATTCAACCAGGACCTTAATGTTATTTGATACCACCTCACATCATTGCCAGGGGCAGGGAAAAGGGACACTCTCTGGCTTCTGAGAAAAAGGGCATGGCTTCTAGTCAAAAAAACATGGTGGAAGGGGGAACACTGTCCATCATTGTTCATTTTTCTTGGGGTCCGTGGTAAGCATTTTTGCATGTGAATCACCCTCTCTTTCGTATACTTGTGGACTTAATATTGTTGCTGTTTCTGTTTGTTTTCTTAGCTCATTGCTGTTTCCAGTAAATTGGCTTTATCTCAACCCATTTTCTTCACCCTTTGTTCCTCCAGTTCTCAACTCCATCCCACTGCAGTGGGAAGTGGGAGGGAAAAGGAGAGTGAGAGATCAGCATCTGGTTTGGGAGAGTCTCTGTGGAGCACTGAATTGGACAGTATAATACCTAATATCTAACCACAACACTAATCAGCAGAGACATTGTGGAGGGAGGTCTACTTAGTGATGAGACTAGTAGCATGAAACAAAGCTCAGACAGATGTGGAGACCCAGATAGCTCCACATCTCATGGTCCCTGCAGTCAAGGCTGCCCCCAACCTTCACATCCCCAACTAGTCCTTTGTTTGCTAGTAAAAGGTCCAGCAGACCACCTCTCCTCGTTGTGTCCTCCACCATCTGTGCCAAAGTGTTTTCATCAATGCTCTGCAGGAACCTTCTGGACTGTGTGTGCCTCACTGTTGTCTTGGAGCAGAGTGATTGAATTCCCTCACAATAACAAGGGCTTCTGACTGTGAGGCTGTTTCCAGCTGTCTGTAGAAGGCCTCATCTACTTCTTCCTCATGATCAGATGGCCTGTAGCAAACACAGCAGTGCCACCCATGTTAGCCTGCCCCTCAGTTCTTACCTATAAGCTCTTAACCCATTCTTCATCCACCCCTTGGCAGAGCTGGATACATTCTGACTGCTTTCTCACATAAAGATCAGATCCACCACCTTGCCTTGCTGGCCTACCTTTCCTTAAAAAAGCATATGGCCATCCCTGACAGCATTCCAGTAATGCAAGCTATCCCACCATGTCTCTGTAATTGCAATGAGATTATGGCAGTGACAGCAATGAGATCAAATTTCCTGAAAATTTTTTGCATTTTCAAAATTGTTCTTCAGTATGTTCGGAATCACCCTTTATGCCCAAAGTTGGTTACTAGTGCCTAAACAACTTTTAACACTCATTTGGTACACTGGTGTTTAATTGAATGCCTGAATCTCAGTGACCTCTGTATTCTACTGTCAATATTCAGCTTTCTCAGCGCCTATCATTAAAGAAGTAATCCTTACATTTAATGCTTTAAGGTGGTGAACAAACTCCTAATGTGCTGGGATTACTGTGGTGATCATGGTAGCCCTTGGGGGTTTTTACACATTTCTGCCAAAATTATCTTTGATTATTTGACATTCATCTAGAACTTGGCCACATGATATCTCTGTTGCTAGGGAAAGATCAAGGGGTACTGCCTCATTACTTTATCTCTGTTGTTACCTCCCCAAAATCAATATAATCTGCTATTTCCCTCCAGAAGAAATCACATTGAAAAGGTTTCCATCATAGTGTAAAGAGAAACTTGTAACGGTGTATTGTTCATCTAAGTACTCCAGGCAAGACAAGGAGTACTATGAGGTACGTCTGTATAAATATATCTTCTATTTTGTGTCATCACCTACGTATGTGGGTTGAAACAAAACCACACCACTCTTCAGTTGCCCACAACTAGGCGGAATAAAGCATAACCACAAGGTCAGGTTCTTAACTGGTATAAACCACCACCACTCTGTTGTCTTGCATGTTTTCCCATCATCCCCATCCTGTGCACCTTTAGTCCAGAGAAAGAAATCTATGAAGTGTCTACTCCCCATTGCAGAAGCCCCATATTCCTTTCTCACTGATGCCCTTTCTGTAAGATTTCTCATTCCCTCCTACCCAAAACTCCTGTTTTGACCACATACAGAAGGCTTTCCTTCAGGACGAGATAGAATTAAAGGGAAAGAGAGAGATGCCTGCATTCATGTAATTAATAGAAACTTCTAAAAGAAAATCTGGTGGTTTACTGTGCTCCACAACATACAATTAACATTAAAAACAAAGAGAAAATAAATTGGAGGACAACTTATTCAGACTAACTGATTATCCGGTGGAATGTGAACTTATAAAACATATTTAGCCTAAGATAAGATGGAATTTTCTAACAGCAAGGCTGATTGCCTATGGAACAATTTATCAAAGACTGCTGTAGATTCTTTATCACTTGAGGTCTTTAAAACCGGACATTCTTCTCAGGGTCACGTTCTAGCCAAGCATAAATTGCATCATGCAAAAGCACTTTCCAGTAATCTGTGTTGGATGTCTGTGAGTGTTCTGACCTGAAGGTAAGTCATGGTTCCATCTAGGTTAAGGTCTACATGGGAGAATCAGACAGAATGCCCCAAAATTGATTCAGTGTCAATGAAGACTCATAGCAATAGCCACTCTGACCCAAAGAGTGAGTGAAACATATTCAAGTCCAAGATATAGCTAAGATGCATGGAAAGGCTCTTTTTGAAGTTTGTAAGTTTTGGATAACAGCCTTAGAGGGTGGGTGCAGTGCAGAGAGTTTGCAGTGGCCAGGCATATCACTTCCAGCAAGTATTAGGTGACACTGCCCTCAGACGGTCAAGGCAGAGTAGGTAAATGCTTCCTAAATCTTAAAATAAACTTTAACTTAACTACTGGCTATATACATTTCAAGCAATGCACTGCAAACAAATCTCCATCACAATGAACCCCTGAGAAAATGGTCATTTCTTTGTCTACAGCTATGAGTAGCCTGGAGTGAGAATATTCCAGAGAACAATGTGCCCTATAGAATAGACCTCCTGCTGCAAAGGGAGAACAGGAAGAAATTAAAAGGAAAAATCCTTCTCAATATAAAACCTTTGTACCATAGCTAAATTTGTCTAGAAATTTAACACTAGGGAAATGAAATGGGCACTGCAAAATCCTCCATTAGCTGAAAGAATATGATCTTAACATCAGATATAGAATATACTTACATTTTTAAGTCATCTTTCATGCTCAAGTTATGAGAATGCTCTGCACAGTGTGAAACTGGAGATGCTGTAATAGGTTATACCACATCTCAACAAGAATGAGGGGCACTGGGGAAGCAATTTAAACAGTCGGGGCTACAGGAGGAGATTCAGGTTCCTTCTTCAGACTAGGTATTTACAGGTTTTCCGTATTGTCATATCATCCCAGTAACGCAGCTCTTCTGAGGTGCAGCAGCTCAGGTATCTCTTCTCTGGCTGTCCTGACAACGACAGACTTGGAGTCAGGCTCCTGCAACCATCCTGAGGAATGCTGGCAGCATTGGCTGCAGGAGAAAGAAGAGTTCTCATCACTGCAGCTCAGTCACTGGCTGTACTGTCGGGACAGCAGCACCTGACCACAGGATGAGCCACGACACTGATCCTCTTCCAGCTCCTAACAGGCACACTTGCCAGTCCATGCGTCCCCAATCCCTGCTCTCACCGGAGGAGATGGCTGGAACCCTTTCCTCACCCTCAGTGGCTGAAATGCTGTCCTGGGCTGTGGGGTATGGGAAGACCCCAGGTCCAAGTCCCCAGGGACATCAGGACTGTGGACACCCTGTGAGGACTTTTGCGGTGTGACACCAACATCTGGACCAAACAATTGAAGTCACCAGTGTGATCCAAGCAGAGACTCAGGCTGCGATTCATCTGAGCTAATCTGTGCTTGTGCTTCAAGACATAATGAATCACATTCCTGGGGGTCCCACTCTCCTCCTCTGGTCGTGCATGAGCTGCGAGTGAGTCACACAGACAGGGGCATCTGCACTGGGGTGTCCAAGTTTGGAAAACCATAGACAGATAAGAAGTTGCCAACTCTGTCAATTCAATTTAGGACAAACTGAGTTAGAAAGATAATTCACATTTTCTAAGATGGGGGAAGAAACTCCTTCATGCATGTAAAAATTCAAAGAGACTCTTCTGAAGACCTGGGGTGGTTAATCTGGAGTGGGAGAAGTCAGAAACCAGCTTAGAGGGCACATTTTGCTATAGCAAGAAACTGCCATTTTCCCTTCCTTTTTGGTAAAGTTGCTACCTTCCTGCTTGCTCAGGCTAAGCCAAAAAAGATGTTTCTGTCCAATATTCTAAATTTCTATGGAAGGTTCTAATACAAACTCAAGGAGAACCAAGTTCTAAAATCCTTTTCATGTATCTTCTGAGAAAACAAATAAACAAAATCTCATCTTGTGGTTAAGCATATTAATGGTGGAAAACATGGCTGATGACAGGAAAAACATGCCTCGGTCAAATGCTCTGTATAAGATCATTCTCATTACCAAAAGAAAACTAATCCTATTCCACTAGATAACAGGCTTAGCTAGCCAGTGATTTTACTACCTCAGACAAAAGATCTCTGAATTCAAAGATGAAAAGCACCAGAGATTTCAAAATGTTTGAAATGCACATAGCAGAAAGTGAAAGGTGAAAAAAAATCAAACCAACCAACTTTCTCTCTTGGGTTATTTTTTTTAGAGAAAGAAAGAAAGTAGGGGAGAAGGACACTTTTCCACCTAGACTTCCTTTATCGTCCGTCACACGCTGTTCTGCCAGTTGGGGATTGAACCAGGCCTT
>VWZT01007978.1:0-37449 GCA_013397055.1 Pachycephala philippinensis | reverse complement strand
AAATGCTAAAGAATTAAGCTCAGTTTACACGGTTTATTGCCATTAAAATCACTTAGCTATTTTCCATTTAGGAATCTGGCAAAATGTTTCAAAGACAAAGTCCTCAGCTTTACAAAGCCAAGTATTTACGTGCTTGTGTACAGCCAAGAGTGTACTAGTGGAAGCATGTACGTTAATTACTTTGTGATTAAGTTAAGATTACAGACACAGGAAAAAAGTCACCGCCTACCTTTGAAAACTTAATTTGAATACTCATACTGCCCAGCAGGGGCCTGAGAGGACTGAAGGGAACAGTCCCACCCATTCCCCCAGGTACTGGGGACCCAGAAAAGGCAGGAGGCTGGGACACCGTGCCAGCTGACACACAATCAAGCAAGTCACAGATGTTATTGAGGCACAAAGCTAAGAGCTGCTTAAGGCTGCTCGTATCATAAGGCTAACACACAATTCGGCAGGTATCCATTTGGGCCAGAGACAATGTCTGTGGCATGGGAAAGAAGAGTTCTGTCTGAGGAACACATCTATTTTCCTGAAACAAACATTGTAGAGGATGCCTGTGAGGGTCCAAGGATCACTTTCTCAGAGAACTCACTCAATGCAAGGAAGGTGGTACATGGCAAAACAGAAGGAGTACAGCTTACAGGTATATAGCTTACGGAACTTGACTGAAGCTGCTATGGCATAGACTAACCTTATAAAGTAATGCTACTTTAGTCAGAAAATAAGATTATTACTGAAGAACATGCTACATATATACATTTGCTTTCTAATTTGCTTCGGAAGAAGCTGGCAGCATGGCTTTAGTGTGGAAAGAAAACGAGCATGCATCAAAAAAGTACCTCAGGCCAAATATTTTAATGCCCCGGTCTCAGCCAAGGCTGGTGTTACGATAGCAAACGAGATGTGCATTCTGGGTGTGGGCAAGCAAACTGCACAGCAGATGATCTCAGATGGCATCAGCGTGTTGTACCTGGGTCTGCCACCAGAAGTAGCTTTTGAACTAGAAAACGTGCAACCACGGGAGCCCTTATTTTATATTCTTTGGAGGCTCATTAGCACATTTCAACAATCTGCCTGGGAAAATAAGACTTACTACTGAGAATAACACTCGAGCTGAGAATGGAGATCCTTCCACAATTCCGGCTTGCAAAACAGACAGGAACAAACCATGTCATTCACATGCATGCCCAAACCTGTTTGTTCCCAGAGCTGAGACAGCAGCACTGCTCATAAACAGCTGGGAGCGAGTAATGACATGCAAACGCTGAGCACGGGAGATTTCTTTACAGAGCAAAGGAAGTATTTATGGTATAATACACACTGTCTTCAAGTCTTGGGGTATCACAGCCTCTGTGAAGCTGTGAACCTGTGGAAAACCATTGCAGAGGGTAAGTTTTATGGAACTTATATTCATACTCAGAGCTGATTAGTGAGCAACCAAATTTATAGCAGTGCATCCAATTCATGGAAGATAAACTCTCTTTCAGAAAACTCTCAATTCTCAGAAATTCTTTCTCTGTTGGGAAAATGGCAGTTTCTGATTCACACAATTACTTCACTTTGAAACATTTAACAATAACCAAGAAGTTGTATGTTTTAGTAGAAAGGGTTCCCTAAACTGAGGATGACAGGAGGTCTTTTTCTAAAGCCCTGCAACATTTCATAAGATTTGGTGCCTAAGAAGCCCAGACAGCACAATTGTGTACACTCCTTCACTACTCAAATAGTATTATTACCCTAAAATGGAGAAATTTTTTCTTAAGAAAAGAAAAAATTTGTCTGTGTTTTACAGTAAGATTGCAATAATGTGTTCTGAATCCTGATACTCCTGCTCTTCTCGTGCCAGAGCCCCAGAGAGGGGAGAAGTCCACACGTGGGAAGATCTTCTTCACTATAATATATGCAAGCCATATGTTGACACATACATAGTATCTACCTCTTTTAACAAGGAGTTGCACCATGTGATTACATAAACTACATCTGGGAAATCTGGTGGCAGAACTTGGCCATATCTGCCAAATAAGAGAAAAGATTGCTTTTCAAAAGATTTTTTTTCCATTTAATTGAAGCAATAAAGCAGAAATGACAGGATTTGCGCACAGCTTTGATGAAACTTGAGCTGCACTTTCTTGAGTCCAAGACAGGTGGTGCAGGTTTTCCTTTTCCTTCCCTTTTCCTTTCAGAGACTTGGACAGGACTCTGTCGAGCTCCTTTCCTTGCCTACAAGCCACACTCAGAGACAAATAGTTTGGAGGGAGTCTCTTCAACCAAGTCAAGTCAAGGTGTCACTCATCAGATAGCCTTCCTAAAATTCTTTTTATGCAAAATTCCTTTCATAAGCAGGTATGTATGCTTGGCAAAAAAAAAAAAAAAAAAATCCCACATCATGCCTTTTATTGAACATGCTTGGTAGTCTGAGTAAGTGAAGGTTGCCACAGATTTACTGTCTTGATCATACAGAAAATTGTCATGTTTTAATCTAGAAAGGCATGTAATGCAAAATCAACACAGGCAAATTGTAGGTTTGGGGCTTTTTTATATAGAAGTCCACACCTTCGATGACTTTAGACAGACAAATAGATTACAAAGGCATCTGCTCAGCAACTCAGTGGGTGTCTCCTCACTAAAGGATCTCATGATTGGATCTCAAAGAAAATGTGTGGGTAGTCTTCAAGGAAAAGAGTCCCAAGTGATATCCCTTCAATTAGAAAGGATCTGATACTGCAGCTAAATTGCTTTGTAATGCTATCTGATGTAGGTGATGTGAGGTGTGTGTAATTTCAGGGCCATCCCCATTCCACTGCATCACAAGGACTATTTGTGGAACGCATCTCATTTGCCCTCTACCCCAAAAATACCTCAGGAGGGCATGTCATAGGGCAGGAACTGAAATACTTGTAGTGTCTCTGCTTGGCAGAGTTGAAAGAAAAAGTTACTAAGGCAAAGATAATCATACCCAGCCATAAGTCATACAAAGACTGCAACACCCTGAAGAAACATGACAGCTTATGACCCAGTCTGAAAATAGGGAACACGCATCTGAAGAGGTCAGAATGGATGAGCACTCTCTGGCAACAGCCCTCTGGACACACTGGAACAGACCCGTTCTGACCTACGAAAAGAGGACGTAATCCTTTGGACAAGACTGGTGCAGAATGTGTGGAATAAGTGTGTATAAATGCAAGTGGAAGTTGGGGAAGAAAGGTGTCACCCACTGGCTTTCCTCGTGCTGAGCCAGCTCTACCTCAGGGATGAGGGGCCATCACAGTTTGCAGCCAGCAGAGCCCACAATACAGCATCAGGTGTATGGTACTGTACAGCTAAAGCTTGACTAATCTGTTGGATTAATGCTTGATTTTAGTTGTTGAAGTGATAAACAGCATAGCAGTTTAGCTAAATAATGCTTCTTTGTGTTTGTGGAAATTTGCCAAAATACTCCCATCACAGTGGTCCCCAATTTCCTAATCAAAATAGCTGCTACACTTCCTAAATCACCTGTATCTGAGCCACCCATGTGCATACCAGCTCTAACAATTACAAAACTTGAATTGGATTACTTCCAAAGTTGAGCCCAATGTACCATGTCAGAAACCCCAAATTCCTTGTTGCTGAAAATAAACAAAAATCAATTCGTTTACTTTGGAGACAGGCAGGATCAGCCAGATACCCCTGGCAAACATGCTTGAATGTTGAATACAGACTCTATCTACAAACCTACTATCTCACCCAGGCAATCAGACAAACACGTCCACCAAGAACACAGACATACCTGCTAGTCTGGATTGTACCAAAGGACAAGCTTTCCAAAGCTTGTGTTCTCTCAGAGCAACTATGCACACAGATAAAGACTATGGATCAATGCCCACGGGACCTCAGGAGTGTAAAGAATCCCTTTCATGTGGTAAGTTCACACAAGCAAAGCAAGCACAGGAAAGCTTTCTATTTAATGCATGAATTAAGCACCCAAGACACAGAGGTTGTTACTGCTGAGGGCTGGGATTTCCAGCTGCACAGCACCCAAGCAGTAACATCAGCCTGGCTGCCTAATCACGGGTTCTCTGCTATCTGCGACGGGGAGCGTAAGCACCTCTCGTCTCAAGGGGCTGGAAGCAGCCCAAGGGACAGCAAGGCAAAGAAAGCTGTGTCACAAAGACACAGGTAAGTGCACAGAATGCTCGGCTGTGCAGAAGCACATAGGAAAAAAGCCTATGGAGAGAAACGAGCTGTAAACACAACGATACGCAAAAGGCAGCTAAACCCCAGATCCTGGTGTACTGCAAACACGGACGTGACTGCTCCATGCAGGGGGCACTGCATTTCTCTTTGTATTGGGATGACATTCCCAGAAGCAGTGCCGCAAGCGTGCAGAGGCTCCTCTTTTTCTATTAATACAACACATTAAAGGTGTAAAAAACAAACAAGAGAAACTGAGACAAACTATACAGGCTCGTGTCACATCCTTCCAAGTAAAGACTAAGTGATGCAGTTGGTTGACTACAGGGAAGCAAGATGTTATGCAGCACATGTTCTTTGATAATGCCCTACTTTAGAACCAAAGAACAGTTTGATTATGTTTTGAAAGCTACATGATCAAAGGAATTCAGAAAAAGCCTTTTGAATCATTTTCCTAGATGCTTCTATCAAACTGTATTAGGCCAAATCCTCCCTTTCAGTTTGAGCCATAGCATTAGTCTTCTGCTCCTTAAATCTATTCATAAACAAAAAATAAAATCCTTCCCCAAAGAAATGACCACACTAACCCATTATCTTGTGTAACCGAGTGCAATCAAAGACCTTCATTTACTTTATGTAAATGTCCTCTCCCTTTCCCAGGCCTAAGGTTTTCTTATTCTCTGTTGTGTCACCTCATATCTAAGCTAGATACTGAGATCATCTGGGTGGAGACTCTGGGTAAAAAAGTCAGTAGTGACTAAAAAAATACAGCACCATGGTAACTCAAGATATTTTTGCAGTAAATACACTGGTTTCTTCTCTGTTTACAATATGTTAAAAAAAAAGCATGGATGTAATATATCCAACTATTTCAATATTAATAGCATCCTATTTTCTTACAATGAAAAGGTTACAATTCTTTATGATCTAANTCTACCATTTTTCCCAATGACGTGTTTGATTCAAAGGCTGGCAGCAGAGAGCCAGCAAATGGCAGCTGCTCCATTGTCCACAACTCCTGTGGCACAAAACCACAAGTCGTGGCATAGAGGGGTTAAACGTGTGATGGCAGTGACAGGATTTTGGGGGGACATTAAAGCTCTCTGAAGCCTTGGCAGTTTATTGCTGAAGTGTAACAGTCCCATGTTTCATCCTGTGGCTGGTTACAACACTGTGAGGTATTTACTTGTATGGGAATTCTTACTTCCACTCCACTTCTCTCCTGAAAACTACAGCGCAGTGTTGGCAAAAACAAAGGGTGATGACATTTTGGGGACCAAAGCCTCCTCAAAGATTCAGACACTAACATTCACTAAACAAATGTGAAAGGAAGATTTGCCTTATATGCTTTGATGCAGTAGGGTTTGATGGAAGAGATTTTATCTCCATTTTCCTTTGTTCTGTTTTCACTTAACAGGAAATCTTTATGCATCGGCAGCCAGATTTCACAGCTAAAAAAAAAAATACCTGCCTTGAAAATTTGAGTCTTTCATCTATTTTCTTTTAGTGCATATCAGTAAGCGTTTCATCTGGGACGCATCAGGATATACACTAAGCTCTTTAACACATTAAACCAACTGGATCAAGTCCTTTAAACGTGTTAACTTATGTCTGCCTTGCTCTTTCATTTTACATCATGATTTCCTTTTTGTTTATTATTGTACTAAAGCAGAATAAACTGGAACTAATTTCTTCTCAGGCCATTTTATATCCCCTTTTCCTTCATTCCCTTGCCACATTACGTATTTCCAGGAATCATACCCTGGATAGGCAAGCAGAATCTTAAAAACACTAACCGGAAAAAATTCAGTTGTTCCTCTTTCTTGTTGCATCCCTTATGGTTCCAACTCTCAGTGACATTGCCACTGCTCCACTATCAAATGAAATTCATACCCCTTGGTTTGCACTCCTTTTTCCCTTCCCAATAGCCTCTTCTATAGTTTTTTACTTATTTACCCATTGCAGAATTTTTAGTAGCTACCTCTTCGAAGTTTCCCATTAAGGTCCTAAATATGTTTAATTAACATGAAAGGATCCTCCTATTCTTGCGCTTCCATGTATCCACATTATTTTCCACAATTCCTTTTATATACATCCAGAATACTGTTAGCCAAGGCATTTCACCTCTCCTTATCAATAAGCATAAGTTGTATCCAGCTTATGCTTATTGATATTTAGCTATTAACCTTTGTTTAAACGAAGTACAACTAATCATTTTACTCATCCATGTAATATTATATTAACCCATATTATCATTATAGGTGAAAGACATTAACTGTGTCATCAACTTTAGCATCACTGTAGTATGCAAGACTTGAACTGGAAGCTGATATTTTTATTGATGTTGTTGTTGTTATTATTATTCAACATTAGAAGAGGTCATAGAGCTGGCATTTACAGTGAGCTAGGCCACGTAATCTGTGTTATCTTTACTTCACAGATACATACTAAACATAACCAAAATAACAAGGAAGAGGGGTCCCCAATGTGCCATGGCACAGGCAAGCATTTCAGCAAGTCAGAATCTACGGTTTCAACAGCCAGGAGAACCATCTGCAGGATTTGAAGTTATTTCAACAACTCTCTTTGGTAGCACCACAGCTGAGTGCCAACAGCCAGA
Source organism: Pachycephala philippinensis (assembly GCA_013397055.1). Taxonomy (NCBI): domain Eukaryota; kingdom Metazoa; phylum Chordata; class Aves; order Passeriformes; genus Pachycephala; species Pachycephala philippinensis. Next base: position 30,656 of record VWZT01007978.1, on the reverse strand, counting down.
GCAATTTTATTTAAGTGTTCTACAGGAATGCTGGTGGACCTTTTCCACTGAAAAGCACTTGAACTAAGTAGAAGGAGGCAATTTCTTTACATACGTTGGTTATATAATTTGGTTTATTTGTTGAAAGAGAGGATCTGATGACAGGGCCATCATTGCTGTGACGTTTTACATATGTAACTCATCTCAGAAGCTCTTCATCCCTTAGACTCCCTGTTAGCTTCAAACATGCTAGCTAAAGAAATTGGAATGGGCAGAAATCTCAAACCCCTAGAAACTAAAAAGGAACCCTAATGAAGAGAAACAGTGAGAAAATACACACACAGGTGTGGCCAACTTCAGACTTGACCACAACAGCCCTATGCTCCACTGCGGCTCATCAGTGGCAGAGGAATAAATCCGAATCTCAGTTTCATTCCTGACTGAATCATTAAATTCTATGCCACTGGGATACAGGCTGCATGAGGCCAGAGGATGTAAAGCCTATGTTTGACACTTCTAAAATAGTATTTGTTTCTAGGAATGACTTGCATCAATTTTTATTTCAGACCAGTATATATAACATAGAAAGAAATTGTTTTTTGTTTGTTTTTTTTTAACTACATACACACACTTTATTTGTATATTCACCTTTCCCTACACTCAGCTCTTCAAGACCTCCCTCCCTTTCTATTGGAGTCCTAGATGTGACCAAGGACAAATCACTGAATCTTCCATTCCCATGGCCATACACAAAATAAAGAACTGAAAGGACAAGAAATTATCTGAATTTGTAACCTCTGTTTCTGTTTATTTAGCTTTCCCAGAAGCAGTATTAGAAACTTCAAGTTCAGCAAAAAAACTAAAACACAGTTTCCTCCACATTACTTTTCCAAACCAGTGTAACCCATGGTAAGCAGTAACAAGTCAATTTGGGATTTTAATAGCCATTCCTGCCCTGCCCCTAAGAAAGCCAGGGACAGGTGTGGGTTATATAAATGACACTCTGTGTCTGTGTTACTCAAACAGGAACACGTTACATGAATGCAATTGCACATGGTGAAAAACAGGCAAAAAAGACAGGGGAAGAAGGGTCAATCTCTGAAAGAGAAATACATTATTAAAGGGTATCTTTGTAATATATGCAAAGCTGTCTTTTTGACTAAGTTATTGACCAGGGAAAAAGGACTACAGGTCTCTGCTATTATAGTACACTGCCAGCTTTCAGCTTTATATACTCAATTCTCCAGAGAGATTTGAATATCCTCATCCTTTGCCATTTTTACCCTTTCTCCCCAGCATTTGACTGAATTTTAAATGTCTAATACATTGAAATTCAGTGAATGAGATGGAATAAAAGTCTGCAGTGAATAATCAGCAGTGAATAACATCCAGAAAGCACTTGTGTATTTCTTTCCTACCGAGAAAAACGTCCTAAACAACATTTGATTTATCTACCCCCAAGTTCTCCTTACAGGGACTGACACTGCTGTTGACTGGGCATTTATTTATGATCAGCTGGTACCAGGCTCTGTGGGTTTCATAGCAGGAAAAGTGAAATTCATTACTCTTGCCACACTACACCATCCATCTTTTATGTATTACATAGTGCACCGATTTACAGCAGGTGTAGACCTGAAAACGTAAAAAATGAATATTTAATGATTATAATATAATATATATGCCCACATTTTGTTGTGAGGAAAATGCATGCATGTATTTTGCTGCACATGTTTTTCTAACAGGTCAGTATTTGCAATGGTATTGCCCCACTGCTGGTAGCAGACATTTATTTCTGCTTTACCTGGCATGGCTTCTGCCAATTCTTTTGAGTAAAAGAGGTTCCACTAAAAACAGGAAGACCAAGATGACATCTCATCAATTAGAAAAAAATATTGAATCTGATAAAACAAAAACCACTTCCCTCGAATCAGAATCAGTCTATTTTCATACCTGTGCCTGGGAACCAAGCTGTAGTCTTCCTTAAATTAAATGACCATTAGATTCAGATTGTGAATTTAAAAAGTGAGTTCTGACAGAAATCTTTTTCAATAAGGAGCATGCAAAAAGAAGTACTTCCAAAAAAAGTTTCTTACTAAGTTTTCCTTCATAATTAACCTATAATGCAATATTGTTGGTGCTGACCTCAAAGGCAATGTGCATTTATTTCTATTTATAAGCTAAATAACTATAACACACAAATAAATGCTCCAGCTTATACTCTAAACCTCGAAAGTACATAGTTCATCATATTAACTCTGCTTAATTCACTGGTGTGTTATCACACATCATTAAGATACATAAAACGTATGTAACAAAAGTGAGCAGACTAACACTTCACATACCAGATTTGATGTCAAGCATATAATGGCACAGCCAACCTAGCATTCTTTAGCATTGCTAATCTACAGCAATGAAATGAAGCATAAAGGAAGGGGGGAAAAAAGGGCAGAAAGGGGAAGAACACACAAAACCTCAAAAGAAAATAGCAATTCAGTTATAGGATTTTCTATGAAACCATGAATATTTATGAAAAAGCAAGGAGGGTATTTTTTTTCACTTAGCTTCCAATATCTCCTTTAAAAACTCTTCTGAAATATTAGATGTATTAAAAAAATAAACTGTGCATATAAAAGAATGAAAGACATGCAGCTTTTAAGATAAGCATGCTTTCAGTGCAAGCATCTGCACTCAGAAGAGCATTTACACAAATTAACATATTTTATCCACTGTAAGGACCATAAAGCATTTCCAATTCAGCATATAATTTTTATTTGAATTGGAATGACAAAATCTTTAAGAGCAGCACTAGTAGAAGATATAAGAAGCTGCAATGACCAAAGGCAACAGTGGATTTCCCTGCATAAAGAAATGAATAACAATCAAAAAAAGGTTTGGGTATTTGGAGCAGAGAGAGGATGTTATTCTCAAATTCACAGAATCAGTTTCTTGTTACCATGATGTTTTGAAGCAAACATAATCTCCTTCTGAGTGAAGAGAGAAAAAGATTACATGATACAGTACAATCCCTTTTCTAGAAACATGGCAATTTTGTCATCAACACACAGATGAGAGATGTCATTACTCTTGGAAAAGAATTAGAAAGCTACTATACAGCTCTCAGGCACGGCACCTCGCCTGGCAAACAAGGTCACTCTGCATTCAAAGCTCTGTGCCATTTGCAGATTAAGGTTTCTAACACTAGAGCTACTTCCTTCATCTCCCAAAATTCAAATTGCAGTGCTTTGGTACATGCCACAGATAGGGTTGCTACGGTACAGCACTCAAAAAAGCAATAACTGCTTCCAGCACTTTGCTTCATGGCTGCAAGGACTTGTCTGCCCTGATTAATTTTAAGTTAGTGATGAAAATACTAATAAGACTGAAGCAGGAAAAGCAAATTTAGGGAGCTCCATTGGCTCTTGGACTGTGCTGTGATCTACTTCTCTGCAGTAAAGCTTTCAAAAGAGACTGATACTTGTCAGGGACACGTAGGAAAAATACTAAACTTCCTTCTAAAGACACAGGACATTTAGTTGTATGTACAAAGCATCAATATAGTGGATAAGAAGTTACTTGTAAAGTAGCTTTTTGCACCTTACTAGCTCTTTGATGCTTATAAGACATCTTTCCAAGGTGGGGTCCATATCAGATAAAGAAATTTTTTATTCCAAATTAATGATTAAAAAACCAGGATTGGTTAAATACATAATGTCCAACATGTGCTGCCATCCTCTAAAAGCACTTTTCCAATAACAAACTGTCTTTTGCCCATGCTTAAGGGTGGCATTTATCCATCAGACACATCACAAATATGCCTAAATTATCAACTTAGCTGTCCTTCCTCAGGAGGGAGAGGTGGGTGTGCCTCCTTCATTCACATCTGCAGATTCCTAAACTCAGATCCCTCAGTTAAGCACCCAAAGACAGACAGCATGAATCTGGTCCTTAGCAGCCCACAGTCTCCCCAGCAGACTCCACGTCCTCACCTGAATACTCTTGTGGAATCGAGATTTTGTTTGCCCAAGGCAGACTATGGCAGAGCTCTCTTTCACAGCCCTGTTCCCCAAAGGGTTCTTAGTCACTCCAGACTTTTTTTAATAACACAGGTGCATGTAATGTGGCATATGCACAATAATCTGTCTGAAATCTGTAGCAAATTATTCTAATGTATATTACTTTCAGTGTATTTCATTGCTTCATGAGCACTATAATCTTACAGATTTAGGAAGTATTTTAATTTACAAGCTGAGAGTCAAGATCCAAGCAAATGTAAAATCTGACCCAAAAAAGGTGAAAATACTGTGAAGAAGCTGCCATTACTAACACATTTGAATCCTCAAAACTGGAACCTCTACCTTGAACCTGAAGTCAGAAATGCGCAGCCTGGACTAAAGCATGAAATCATGGCAGCTGCACTGTCAAATAAAAATCTCACTGAAATATGTCTGAAACGATAGCAGTAATTTGTTACTCTTGCTCAAACAATGTGTAGGAGAGAGAAGGCTCCCAGTGACTCAACATGCAGGCGAACTGGCACTGTATTTACCTGTTGTCACTATCTGGAACTCCAGAATAATAAATGGATGAAATGCAGCTCATAAAAATATTCATATGATGAAATTTATGGCTTGCATTAAAGCATGTTTAACTTGAAAAATGACTGTGTAAAGCTCAACTGATCTGTTCCCTGTGTATATTCACAGTCATATCTGTTTACTTTGGGGCTGCATGCTTAAATTTATTCCCACTTGTGCATATCCAAACTGTGTGCATGCCCCAAACAGCTGAAACTTTTTCTCTCCATTGTTTCTTTGGTTCTTTTTCCATTTTAAAAACTACAGGCAGGTACTACATTTAAAACAGAGCCTGATACAATTCAATCTGCTGGACCACAGAGAGACTGGCGAAATCCCGAGATGGAAAGCACAGAATTGCTGTCCCCTCCCCTCTGCCAAGCCAAGGCAGGAAGGATGGGTGAGCACCACAGCTGGCGATGGAAGTAACCAGCCCTGCAAAGCCCATCTTGCCAAGGACTGCACCCAAGCACGGGTTCCTGGATTTTTTAGCACTCTGTTCACATGGGAAGAGACCCAGTTACCCTCTGTTCCCAACACAGCTGTCTGGGACCACGGAGGAGAACACGCCTGACACCCAGCCCTCCCTGCCCACCTCAAAGGCTGCTGGGGGCAGGAGGCAGCCCGAGGAGCTCTGGCCACAAGAATGGAGCTGCGCGGGCAGAGCCAGCAGCTCCTGCTCGGGCAGCTCAGCCTCCAGCTCCCACCAGAGGCTGCTCCACAGATGCCAGCAAAGATTACACTGGTCTTCTTATTTATACCTCTATTAGCATAAGTAACAAGGAGTAAGCAGGATTGTCTTCCAGGAGTAAGCAGGATTCTCTTCCAGTCCACATGGAAAACAAGTATTTCCTTTCCTTTTCCTTTTCACTCTTTATCTACAGTCTTTTATACTGCAGATAAAGAGTAAAAAACCTTTCACATGCTGTTAACTTTCTCAGTTTTCCAGCAGCAACAACACTTTCTTTTTTGGGGAACAGCAGAAATACAGTATTTCTCAATACTTCTCAATGTAACATCCCCTACATTCTTATTGTGCCATCTTTTCTGTGGTATCTAAGTTTGTATACTGAGGTAAAATAAATACGAAACTTCCTCAATGCAATCTTCCTGGTCTTCAAACAACACACCACAATCACAACATGACAGAGTATCATAAGAAGTCATCCCAAATTCCTTGCCAACAGACTTTTTAAAGCAACTAGGAGTGGAACACCTATGGACAATGTTACTCTTTGGATATATTGCAATAGATATGGGAATATGAAAAATGATAATTTTAAAAATGCTGAGGGGGTAGCAACAGGACAAGATGGTTTGCAAATGGGACTTGTACTTGAAAGGACAGCACTGAACCACAGTGTTTTCAGTACAGAATTATTTTCCCTTTGTTTCACTCACATATAGAGGTCACTCTTACGGAAGTAATCCTTCAAAGACAGAAGTACAATTTCCAAAACGTACCCATCAATTCATGCCACAGTGCTATTTGTGTTTCTCAGGTAACAGTTGATGTTTTTATATATAGACATATATCTCTAAACTTGAGTACATTTTCTTTTTCTTTTCCCTTTGTTTTGAGACAAAACCCATCAACAACCTGAAAACCAAAGCAGCATGTGCAGAAGAGGACAATCAGTCAGGGAGACTTGGGAGCAACCAGATGACTTCCCAAAACTGTTGTGCATGTAGATGTGACCATTTGCAATTTAATTGCTACTGCTATGAGTTAAGTGAATAGCACATACAACCATGTCAAACTCGGCATCTATTCCTGATTCCATGACTTCCAGCTAGCTAAGGAGCAGTCCCAGTGACCTGTCATTTACAGAATGAGCATTCCTCAGGCACACACGCATTTAATAGGGGGTGCTGAAAGACATAATTCAGATGAGACACGTGGACTGAGAACCAACCTCTTCTTAAATCTTTCCTGAACTGTCTTTTATTGCTCAGTTGAAAGGAATTTGCAGTGCAAAACAGTAAGAAATACAAACCACCTTCTTAATCCATATGCCAAAACATTTACTTTTCTTTTTAATGCCACTTTAATTCCTGGTAAAATTCCAAACCAAGGGTTTATATTTCATGATATTGTCAACTTTGCATAAAACTACTGGTACTACTCATGACTTATACAGCCTCAGGGAGACTCATTGATTTTTTCCCCTTCATAAATCTGAAAATGCTCTCTCTCTTCCCTGTGGACCCATTATATTTATTGGTATCTATCCCAAAACAACTGCTCAAGGTTATAGCTATAAAAAAATATTTGGGGTTCTAATTCACTGTACAGAGGCTAGAGAAGCCCACAGATCTGGGGTCAGAATCCAAATTTTGCCCTGACTAGAAAGGATAGTTGGGTTTTTTTATTGTGTGTCAGGACCACAAGATAAACCTTTTCCTTTGGACAGAGCTTATACCCTCATTGATGGAATATTAAATTTTAAAGGAATTTAAAAAGTGACACATGACCTTCTTTATGCAGCAAAGATCAGACAATAACAGTTAACAATAAATATCGGTATAAATATTTCCCTACAACTAAAACTTCCTTATGGGCTAGCTAAAAGAAAGACGTCCTGGCCCCCAAGAGTAGATGACCAACTCTTGAAAACCGTTTGAATGTCTGACATCTCAGATGGAAATAAAATATGTGGAGACGTGGTCAAACACGAAAAATAAGATTTAGCTCTTTGGGTCTTTAAAATGCAGTATGCTGTAATGACTGATTATGTTGCTATTGCTTTAACTGGAGTTTGAATCTTCAAAGATAGCTTTGCATCAGCTTTTAAACTACTTCAGGAAGGAAGAAGGAAGGCATCATGCAATAATTTTCTACTCACTATACCTGTACTGAGTCCAAATGGAAGATCTGCACGTGAATTTTTTTAAACTACACTAAGCCACATATCCTGTGCTATAATGATCTTCCAAGAGAGTCTGTGCCCGTGGGATGTTCTCTCAACACAAGAAAACTGCTGCCAATATAGATGAAGGCACTTTAAACTGAGCCGTGGGACTACTTCAGAATTTATCTGTGGCCACCCGTGCAGCAGGTGTTAGAAATATGTGGAAGAGCATCAGTGCAATGATTTTGATTTATTTCCCTCTTGTTAGTATGGCCCTGGAAAGTGGGAGTAGCACCAACCTTACACCATTCCCTGTTCCACAAAGCAGCTGTGCACCACGCTGCAAGGAAAAGAACGTCGCCTCCAAAATCAGCGGTAGCAGCAACGCCATTTAGTTTAAAGACATGTAAAAATATAGTCATCACAATAAAAACTGTAGCCTTTGCCAATGGATTTCACTAAGTGGTATCTGAGATACCATAATTTTGATTACATTTAGAACAAAAGCATATGCCTAGTGTGCAGTTAAAGGACACAAATGCTGACTATATATTGCTTTTCGCTGTACTTTAATAAATTAAACACAGAAATTGCAGTATGTTATCCATATTCTACATGAAAATACCTACAGCATAATTTATACCTGGCAGCTGACCAGCTGGCAAGGCAGGCCTAGGCTTTGCATTTCACATGAATACATAGTCTTTCATTTGTAATCTAGCTTTCACAAAATGAGCAGTAGCAAATTTTCAAGCCTTTAAATTCTATGCTGAACCAACCCACGCCACTATAAAATCTTGTGTCCCGAGAGTATGACCTGCTCCAGAAAAAAAGGGATTTACTTTAGATCATTTTACAGTGTCAGCTTTTATAAACATATTTAGTAAATATATATCAAGGCACACACTTCAGGTTTTGATATAAACCTCTCATAGAAGAAAACTTCCAACAACAACCCAAAAATGAAGGCTACTTCCAACAACCGAGAGTGCCAGATGTTAACACCGTGGATTTACGTGTTTTGATGATGAGCTGGTAATTTCTGTAATGGTGGTATTTCATAACATTGCTCATTTCCTTTACTCTTTCCAATATTAAAGTTATTATCGCCCAATTATTGTAGTATGCAAATTGTAAAAAAATTTTCCTGCTTTGCTCAAGTAATATTTAACAAATTCAAAATAAGAAAAAATGTTCCATATGTATGTTCCAGTAACTGTACATGGAGTTTGTCATAGACACACAGTAATGTCCGAAACTGTAGCTTTCAGAAATTAATTGCTAATGTATTATCATTAAAATAGGTTGCATTTACAACTTAAAAACTCGTTGTCATAGTAGGAAAAATTCTTAGCCTACAATCACAGAACAACTGAACTTCCTAAAATTTATACACTGTATATTGATCTAAGACATATTCTGAGAATTAGTTTTTCTGTGACAATCTGTGATGGGAAAATGTGGAATGTAAATTTACAGACAACTTTAATATCTTGATATTTAACAATAAAATGTCTACATAAATTACTGAGGCTGCGGTAGGGAGGAAACACACAGAGAAACCAGGCTCGCTTCAGGATTCAGCTGACTTCAAAGTAAATAAAAACAACTCTGACAAGCACAAAACATGATAAAATGCACCTTTTTTCTTTTGTAACAGAACTCATTATTAAATAAAACCTCAGTCTGCAGGGGAAAGCGACAGTGGTGCATGTTGAAAAGCATGGAAAGCAGCACATGTGGGCTGAGAGCTTCTCCTTGGCTGCTAGAGGCAATGCCCCAGTTACTCAAGCACTGAGCTGCTGGGATGTCCTGGGCAGGTTCCAGTGCCAGCCCTTGGCATCACCTTCAGGGACAATGGGGTGTGATCTGGAACCTGCCTTTGGCTGTCCAGGAAATAACCACATGAACAGACAAAGTCACAAGGTAAAAAATGATGACATATACTCAGTGTTATCTCGGTATGGACACGCCAGTGAATGTGGCATGATTCACCTGGTCCTTACAGCCTGCTTTACCCCAGTACAACTCCCTTGCTGCTTCCCCTTTTTTCTTCTCAGCACAAAGAGAAAAACACAGAGAGATGTCTATCATTTTCCATGATTTACCATGTTTCCCAGCCTATCCTCCACTGACCCTAAAAGAAAAAGCAAATTCTACAGAACTTCACGTTAAAATTTTTACATGTATCTGTACAGCAAAATGAGCATGTGATTTAGCATTTTCTAGACCTATTTTAAGTATTAGATAAGTTGTACTATTCTTTCTATTCGTCTGCTAAGCAATGAAACAGAAATGAGCAGTGGGGCTAACCACAAATCCATCTTTTGAAATCCCACTCACTGAAAGAAATACGACATTCCCAATTAGAAGTAGCTAAAATTTCAAATAGAATTGTCTATTGAAGTCGTATTTGCTTGATATTTACTAAGTTCTCTTTTCAGCTGCAGAGACAGAGGCTCTCTCCCCACTTTCTAAGGATAGTTATGGCTCTGAGCAACAAACACCACTACACTCAACCCTTTTTCCAGGGAATACTGTGTAACACTGCCGGGGAAAAGATTCCTTGCCATCGTGTTTAGATCACCGAGAAATTGTCACTGTTGTAAGGAACTGCCCCAAGAGGCCAAGGAGTGAGTCATGACACTGTGATTTTGCATTGATTTTATAGAGAGGATGTCTGAACACTGCAACAGTGAGTGGTGTGTTCATTTCCTCAAGCCCACAAGACAAGAAGAAATGGGTTAGTTATTGAAAGCAATTAACTGTAAAAGATAACTTGAAAATGGGATTTAAAAACAAGATGTGTGAGGAGAAAGAGAAGATTTCTAGCAAAGACAGCAATTCTTTTGAAGCGCCTTGAATGGCACATATAAAGTTATCTCACTTTCACCTACACAGAGGTTGCCTTTCCAGAGGTATTTCACCAAATTACATTTCCTACTCTCCTGCCTCTGTTTACTGCAGTTTCAAAAGAATGCATATGAGTACCATATGAACAGCAGCAGGAAATAAAATCTGGTTTTAATGGGAACTACTTAAATAAAGTTTAAAAATAAAGTACTTATTTTCAAAACTAGATTGCTTAATTTTTTAAGGGCTTTGGCTCTGCAACGTACAAGGGTACTCTGAGATGCAGATACCCAAACCCCCGATTCACTTTAAAAATTAGTGCTCTCTTAGAAGTATGAATTGCTCCATCTGGAAGTGATTAGGGTTCCAAGGATGTGCAGCATTAAGTAATTTAACTTGCTGAAGTGCTTCTTTTTTAATAAGCTCTTCAATTTAAAAATAAGAATAGTTTAAAAAACCCCCACCTTCTTCCTAGTACAGCTGTTTGAATCACATGAACCACTTTATTCATTTAATATCCTGAAAAAGGTGGGGAAAGCATTACTTGAGGCCAACAGTAACAACTGTATTAGCAACAAACTGGAGGTACAACTATAGAGGAAAAAAAAAGTCAAATACCTGACCTCAAATGTTTGCCTGTGCCAGTGACCAGGCTATGCCTTTGCGCAGCTACTACCATCATTTATCTATCTCCTGGTAGGAGCTTCCGCCAAATCTGTCTTTGAAATTTTTAGATGAAAATTTCTTAAGATGTTTTCATGGCATTTAACAGAAGGGAAGTTAAAAGTTGGCATTTGACAATGGTAATTTCAGCATTTTTCAGGTTAAAATCCCTATGTAATTTTCAAGGGTTGGAAAGTTAAAGCAAGAAATGCTAATTGCTCTGGGGAACACGAAAATTAAAATATATTTCTAACTTGAATGAACTGACATGCATCATCAGTTGTATTTTCAATTAAGGTTCTGCAATGTTGATTAATTCACTCATTTGAAAACAATTTACATACAAGATGGTCAGGGAAGTGGAATGTTGCCCTGGGGGAACTCAAGAGAAGAGTCAGGGATCAAAGTCTGAAAGCAAATTGACGTATTTGGGGAGCTTTCAATAGCATGATAGCAGTGGTTGAAGATCAGAGCAGGGAGATAAATGCTTTTTGCTTAGATGATGATTACTGCCATCACTGAAAATTTAAGGCTTCAGAATTTTCATAAAGACACAGCCGTGTACTTCATATTATTAAGAAAATTCCAGCCATCACTGTAAGGAAATATCTGAATACTGAAATGGAAATTAGCTTTAAAATTTGCATTTAGGAATGTGTAAGCATGTGGACAGGCTTTTATGTTAAGAAACTATTTCCTTGTTACAACCTTTGCCAGCAGACTCCAGAAAAGCCCTGACTTTCCCTCTATACCTGGCTGCTTACATTAACCAGGAATATTAATGAGAAATCGACCTATTTATCAAGTAATTTAGAGAGAAATATCCAATTGTTGCTACTGTATTTCAATGGGATGCCCCAAGTTAGATTTCAATTTGCTATGTTTAAATTGCAAAAACAATTCAAATTGCAATCAACTGTGTGGTCTCTTTGAACTGTATAGAAAAATTGAAGATGCAGCATCTGAGGAAATTATTGTAGGTAACATTTTAAAAGCAATTCAACCAATTATAAAATTTACTCACAATGCTGACACACCATGCCAACACACCATGCCAAGACTGTTGGTTTCACACTTCCCACATAAGGAAATGTTTAGTAAAGTAAAAAGCACATATTACATATAACCTAAATCTATGTCAAGCAGAAACAAAAATTCAGTAAAAATCAGTTTGAACTTGGAGACAAAGTAGGAAATATGAAACTGTGTGCTTTCTTTTAATCCATTTCATAAAGAACAGTTAGAAGTGCCTTTCACCAGCTGTTGCTGGAAAGCTGTTAGTTCATTTTTAAATAGAGATGTCAAAGGTCTGCAAACCTGTTATTGAACAAGACTGAAAAGCATATGACTATGAACAATTGAAAATGACTGGGGTGATGGGGTTAGGTGCAGGGACACATGATTTTAGTCAACCTTTTGGCTTGCCATGTTCTTTGAAACTCAGTTCTCTGGAGCTTTCAAGGCTCTGCAGTTACCCAAGAGATATATAAATTCAGAACCACAAAGCATACCTCAGCCTCGCTGCTAGAGGCTCCTAATGAGTGAAAAATGAGAATGCCAGCACAGATGAACTTCCAGAAGTGAAAACTTATGCTATATATCTCTGGAGGTAAAAAGCAAATTTAAATCTAAGCTCAAATGCAACACACTTCTGCCCTAATAATACATGCTGCAAACAGAAAGCATCCCTGTAAAATACCATCCCTTTCATGCCAGATGCACAAAAAGATGTTTAAAACTCTCAGCCTTTATGGTGAAAAATACAATTCTTTACTGTTTAAGTAATTTTTCCTATGATGGTATGAAGATACATGTTTCTATTCATGTAATTGTGTAACCAGCTCTGATGTGGACATTCTAAGCAGGAAGATGCATTAATGTAAAAGTTCCACCTGTGACAATGTACGACAAAGGAACAAAAACTTCTCTATTTTGGTCAGACTTCTAATGCCACAAAAAAGACTGTCCTTGGGCAAAACTAAGCATCCAGCCTGGATAATATATAAAAGTATATCAACAGGTCTTCTCTACATGAGCAATTAATAATGCTGTGTGCGGTCATTAACAGAAACCAAGGCTACGTTGCCCCCACCTGCTGCATTTAGCAATGGCATCAAAGACTCATTAATGCAAAGAGCAAGGAGCATATGCTCCCTTTTGCAGTGGGGGAAAAAAAAGGATGAAAAAGACAAATGTAAATAAAAAGGGCAAAAAAAGTGACTGTATACCTGGGTATAAACTCTAACTAAGGTAATGAAACATGGCTGCGTTATCCATTTTGACAATCCTATTGTCGGGTTATTTGTTGTCAGGGAAAAAGTTAAAGCCTATTTAACTAACTCTAATAAAGAGTTAAAGCCTTTTTAACAAAAAGCCTGTGTAACTGGATGACTATAAGGATCCTTCTGTTAAAATATCAGAAACATCCAGCTACTTGAAGAGCGTACATACGACAAAAGTCTTATTAGGCAATGAAAAGAATATGTCCTCTTCCCTTCAGCAGGCCTATTTATATGCCTAAAATTAAACACATGCCTAATAATTAAGCATGATTAGGTTCCAATTACTTCATTTTTGCTTCTTTAGTGCTTTTTTCATTTCATTCTAGCTGCATCAAAATGTGAAAACCAGAGATGTGAATGGCTGAGATTGACTGCCATCCATTTCAGACACATTTCAGCCCACCCTGGAAAATGTAAGCTTTCTGTCATAAACTGTCAGTAAAACTCACGTCTTCCAAACAAAGGTTCTGAGAACAGAGCTTACATGGTCCCTTTGGATTTTACATTTTGTTTGACATCTTCCATTTGTGAGAAATGGCATTTTATAACCGCTTTCCATCCTGCCTGTCCCCATCACCACCACCCCCACCAAACATAATTGCTTTTACTATAAATATCTGACAGTGCTACTGAAAGTAATAGAGTGAGATTTAGAAAACTCTTGTTGACTGCCTGATAGATTTCTCAGAATCACAGAATGGTTCGGGTTGGAAGGGACCTTACAAATAACCTTGTTCCAACCCCCTGCCATGGGCAGGGACACCTTTCACTAGACCAGGTTGCTCAGAGCTTCATCCAACCCGGCCTTGAACACTCCCAGGGATGGGGAGCCCACAACCTCTCTGGTCAACCTGCTCAATCACCCTCAAAGAGAAGAATTTCTTCCTAATATCCAAGCTAACCCTGCCCTCTGTAAGTTTACAGCCCCCTTGTCATGTTAGTGCTCATCTTCTAGTGCCAGTGTTAAGTAGCTTCTTTTCTACCAAATAAAAAAAAAAAAGAGGGAATAAATAATTTTTACGAGTGGAGAGCACAGTCTGGACAGAAAAAAAAAAAAAATTCTTGTACTTACAGCACATATGAAAAGTTAGCTTACTACATCAGGCAGCACGCTACATATCTACAAGTTTCATCTCAGAAATTCAGTATTAATGTCCTTTTTTACTGGTTCCTTACTTGAACATAACCTAAATTTTGTCGGTACAGTACATTGACTAAGCAAAGGAAAAAGAATCAGGTTTGCCCAGGTAAATCCCATTATTTTCTGACTCAAATATACATGAAAGCAGGAAATAACTGAGATGACACGCTGTATTAGCTGCTGTGGAAAACAGCCATCGATGAATGCTCAATTTACTGAGTGGACATTAGAAGTGTTCCAGAACTGCCAATAATAGCAACGGAGTGGCAAGCCTTGACAGCACACAGGCAATCCAATCGATCTCAAACAGCACACACAGAAAGCAATCTAGTATTAAAAAGGAACTCGAGCAAATCAAATAGATTTTATTTAAAAGATAAAGTTGATTCCAACACAGTTATCATTTACAGGTATAATTCAGATTAGATGTATTATTCAAGGCACCAAAGACCTTCCAAATTAAAATTGCAGGACTGTCTCACTACAGAAATCGTTCTGGTTGAATTAAAAGAGAAGATGAGCATCTAAGTAATTTTTTGCGCTGCGCTTACCACTCAAATAGATCTGTAAACTGAGAATAAATCTAGGGAAGAGCTATTATGAAGACACAACCTTAGAGAGGAAACCAAAAGGCTTTTCCAAAAGCATTACTAATATATTTCTGCATGGAGGAAAAGGCCTGGGTTTCAGGGTGGTTGTTCACAAACAGCCAAAACTCACCCCTTTCGCCTTTTGCGAAATTTCACCTATGTAAAACACACTTTGCTAAACTCGGTGAAGAAAGGATCCCAGCCAGAAGGTCCCACCTTATCCCCAGGATCCTGGGAAATGATGAAGTCCTGAAGCAGCACTAGGACTGATGCATATCTAGCGATTTCTCACAGGATTACACAAAGAGTGTAAAGAGGAGGAAACACAATTTCACAATCGGTGTCTAAGTTCAGGAACAGATCATGGCAGCCACAGCCTGAGGAAACACCACCTTCCAGCAGTACCCCTAAGTGGAAGTGACCCCCTTCCCCCAGGCTACCCCTTCCCAGCCCAGACTTTGTTCCCTGCCTGGAATCCACACCCTGCCCCAGCAGCACCCTCTGACAGACTTATGTGCTCCCAGATCATCCAACGCAGTGACCTGCAGCAGGAACTAGCCCAGACGTGACAGTAACTTGCCTCTGAAGCACCAGAGACAGCTTGTACCCCTCAGAGCTGCCATTTCCTAACATCAAGAAGTAATTAATCTAAGCTGACTTCCATCATGGAGTGAACAGTTTGCCAACAGTTACCACATAATATTATGTTAGAAATTATACATGTTCACTACACTGGAGATGTGCCTAAGGCATGAACTGTAAATGGTATTTTTCAGCAGGGATGTGTATGTGGGCATGCACACTGGAGCAAGAAAAGCCCTGACAGTCATGGATTGCACAACGGTTTCCATAAACAGAATTTTCTGTTGAGAGCTTTTCCCCCTACTGTACTAAAGTTTTCCATGTTTGGCCTTGGAAAAAAGCAGAATTGCTCCAAATACTTCAGAACTGAAAGAACTGCTCCCACCTCAAATCCATCACCAGGGAGAGAAACAGGAGTCAGATTTCACTGCCTTTGTTCTCATCCCAGATTTACTTCAACACATGGTACTTTCTCCATTTTCATCTTTCATTTTTGAGTCTTCCATTCTGAAAATATTTACTGAAGTAAGGTTTATGCAGATGGATAAACATATCTGAGCAGCAGGAAGCCGTGTCAGTGCCTGGAATCAGCTGGCACATCTGGGGTGGAGGGCTTATCAACTGAACCTCGCCGAGTGTGGGCATGTTAGGAAAGGCTGGGCATCAGCTTATGCTCTGCTTTTTGTACTTTGGAGCCTACAAAGGCACTGAAAATCTGTAGTAGGAATTAAACTTCATGTTATGTAGATGTGCTAGGGAGAACAGAAGAGCAGCAGCGGCAAAATTCGTAAGTATGTAAAGATCATGGTAATCAGGCTAAAGCATTATTAGCTAAATTTAGTGCACTGGGTGAAATTCATTCATGGAACCAATTCCTGCCCGACCTATTGCCTAAGCTGTTATTTCCTCAGGTAGTGCATAAACCCTATGATGGCACTTTAGGCAGTGTGATTTCACACTGAAGCATTCCCAGAAGTCCTGTGAGGTATGAAGATCTATTGGGCTGTTTCAATTTGTTATGTTCAGGAGGCTTTCTCCAGAAAAGGCTCACGGCATAAGGGAGATAAGCCCCAAGCAAGGGAAAGTATCAGTTGCATGTACAGAATAAAGTTTTCCCTTTACAATCTGACATTATCTGCTTAGGACGAAATACAATCTATGCTATAATCTCTTTTAAGCATTAGGAAAACAAAAGCCCAAGCACACACATTAAATTGCTATCAAGAGGAAAATCCATATTATACAGGTGACAGGTTTTTCTAACGGAGCATTTAAAAGAGTAAAATACGGGAAATACCACTGCCTGCCTCCAAATACTTGCAAAAAAGGGTTAAGGAGTATAATAGGCAAAAGAGGAAGAAATATTAGCACGCAACAGCATAAGCTAAGGTGCGAAGAGTGTTAATTAGTGTATTATAATGACTTCTGACAGTTTCACATAATGCCTTTTCATCAGCATACTGTTTCAATTACGCATTCTCCACTTCCCACATTAAAACCAGCTTCACTACGATTTTTCACCTACTGCTTCAGTATTAGGTTTAAGCCCTATGTCTTCCAAGAAAATAATTTTATTTTCCTGAAGTTAACTCACTGATTCCTTCAAGAAACACAAGGGAAAACATTCCTCTGCTTAGTGAAAGCATAAAAGGAAAAAGGAGGGAAATACTATAATGTAGTCTGCCTTGTTATCTCCGATACCACGATCCTCCATGCTGCACAAAGCCCTTGGTTAGAAGCAAATCATGCAGCTCAGAGGTGAAGCACACTGGAACAGAAACCTTAAATTTGGACTAACTTTCCCCAAATACTGAATAAATGACCACAGAATGACAGATACGCTGAACTGGAAGAAGGCACCCAGAAGGATCACGAAGTCCAACTCCTGGCCCTGCACAGGACCATGAACCAGCCCTTTTTTTTTCCCCCACCATCTACTAAACATGGAACCAAGCATTAAGACAAATGTCTGCAAGTCTGATCTACTAACAATTAAAAGACTAAGTTTGATACTTTATTACTAGTGACCAGATAGGGAAATATGTACCTCCTGATTTATTTTTTTAAACTTGCGCCTCGAGGAATCACAATTAATAAAAAACCAAAATGAATGCACAGCTAGGTCTAAATCCTTTCCAGACTTTAATATGCTGAATTCATTCATTATTGCCATGGAAATGGGGCACCAGGAAGACGGAAGCCTTGCTCCTCTGCTTGCAAGACCAAGCAGGGCACCACGATACCAAGCACAGAGGCTGCGTTCTGCAGGCACAGCGTGAAGGGATTAAAGGAGCACAGCTCCAAGGCAGATCCTTCCAGCTCCACACAGGAGCAGCCTCTGACAGCAGACCTGGGCCATGATGAATGGGTCTCCTCCCACACGCCTCTGAGCTCACTCTGGGGAGAGGCAGCCGCGGGAGGACGATGATTGCCTCCAGGAAACAATCTTTCCCATCCCAAGCTGCACGGGACACACCCTATCTCCAGTCATGGTATGGCTGCAAGAATTTTTTCCATGCACTCATAGACCAGTCTGTTCCAACAAGTCTGGTACATTCTTCCTCCATCTACTGCTGAAAGGTGCCAGGAAACCTGTAAGGCAAGCTGGGATTTTTAGCAGTGGCTCTGCTACTCCACTCGTAGCTCCAGAGGTGCCCAGAGCCTGGCAGGATTTGGTGTTCAGGGCACAGGGTAAACAATTTTGGTCATTTAATGACAGTTTACTGTAGTCACCTTCAATATACCCACACTGTCAACCACTTCTCCCCTGATGAATGGGTCTCCTCCCATAGTCAGAAAGCTCTTGACACAGAGCCACAAAACACAAACTCCTCCTTGAAATTTTCATGCAGCAACTCATCACCCAATTATTCCTCTTCCTTTCAGATCTCACTGAATTTTAACAAGCAAAATGGCAGGGAGCTATGAGGCAACTTTTTGGCCTAAATTCTATATTTGGTCAAAGTTCTAAATTCCTGTTCTCCTCTGTTCCCTCCCTGCCATACCATAATACTTTAAGACCTTAATTCAAGTTTGTGCATCCAGGGTGACACTCCCAGGCAAATGCAAATGCATACTTGGAGGTTTGACAGCAGCATCTTCCATCAAGCAACACACCCCATAAAGGAGCTGCAACCTTTTCTCAAGGCATTTGGATGCCTGCAGCAATCATAGACTGCTGGAATGAATTTTCAACCCCGGGCACATTTTAAGCAAAAGTCTTCAGGCTCCCCTTCAGTGCCTTTTTGCTTTTTTTTGAATCTCAAGAATTATTTAATGGCCAGACTTTCCCACGTGCCTAGTACCCATGCACTCATTCTGCAATCTCTCTGAAAAGGCTCCTAGTAAGATCTTAAATCAGCACTGGAGTGCTTAGAATTAGTATGTATTAACAGATTTAGCAATGAAATTTTAAGCTACTGAAGCTTATTATTTTCATCCTCAAAATCTATTCATGTAAGTGCAGTCACCTTTTAATTCAGAGCAGAAGATTTGAGATTTAAATGTAGGTTCACTTGAAGTGAGTTTAGCACACAAAAAGTGACAGGAGTTGGAATACAGCTCTTTTGTGAACTGAAGAAAAAGAAACGAAAGAATAGGAGCAGCAAACAAATTACAAGACCTGTCAACCTTGTTAGATATTATGTTGAGAGCAGTGGGGATGAATGGAGACTTCCCACTTCTATGCCTATCACAAACAAATGAAAATATATGCACGGTTTTGAATAAGGTATTTAGGAAGTGACAGATAAGTCTTAGGAAGGCACATTTGCTTTCCCTGCTGAGAAAATAACATATCTCAATAACACCACTTCCTTTCAAATTCCTCGGGACAACAAATCACAGAGGGCAATTTTAATTTATTTTGACTGTTTACTCTGTATTGACAATCTGAATTGGTAACTTCTGATATTCTGCTGCAGGAAGCAGTCTGAAACATGACAGCTCAGGCTGCCAAGAATTAATACCTTCAAAATTATACATCTCTTAACAAACTGTCTTTCTTCCCAGCTATTCCAGCCCTAATTTCAGCATTCCAGCTCTGCGTTCCTTTTGTTCAGAAGGACATCCCAGAATATTATTCTTTCCATTGTTTTGGAATTACATACATGCATTAACCACGCCTGGGAAAGGCCAGAAAAAATGAGAAGAAAAAGAACTGTAAAATTATTTGACTGTCAAGAAATTGGTGTCCTCCAGAAAGATCTGTGCTCATTTATGTATTTGAGAAATTCCTTCTTTTTAGATTTCCCTTGTTTGAAGAACACGACCATATGTTACATGAACACACACACTCAGTGCTACCCACAGTATGGAAACAGATTTACACAGACAGCCCATTTAACTCTACAGCAACTATTTCAACAGAAAGGGCACAAGCCAAGGTAAGAAAACCAATCTCTGATGCATAAATATGGATTGTGACACTGCCACAACCTAACCAATTGTTGTTAAATGTCACAGGAAAACTTGCAAACTACATTAAGCTCCCCAAAAGGCTTTACAAGCAAAAATTCTCCACCACCACTTTGTTCAGGTTGCTGAAATGACAACTTCAACAGAGGGCAAATTGAACTTTTCCTCATAGAAATTCTCAAACAACAAGCACCATTCCTCCTCTCAAGCAAGAAACTACTTTGATTTTACTTAATTGTTCCATTCCTTTCTCTAAGTAGAACAAGTACACCCTACTATTAGCTTGCTATTGTCAAGTAATCTGAAACGTATGGGATGTAAAATTAAAGCTCTCACAAAACTGACATAAGCTTCAAAAATCATTTCACATCACTTGAAGATTCCTGCTTCACTAAGTTTTATTGTTCTCCGGTCTAGTTAATCTTCTGCTATGTAATGGTTATTGTTCCATGTATTTTGAAGACTTATACTTAAGCAGGAATGTGGGAATGGTTGTGTAGGTAACTCCAAAATCAATCCCATTAGGGTAGAAAAAAGATTGATGGCAAAACTCCTCTCTTACAAAGATAAAATGTAAATGCTCTACAGAAAGTGAAAACAGCTCCTGAGGGAATTGTTAGGAACTGGGCAAAAGAGCAAGGAAACGTTTCGTGAGTCAAGTAGGAACCTGAAGGCAGAGACTGGGAGCTCTTGTGAGAGCAGCGCAGCTCTGCCAGCACGGGCAGCACCACAGACACTACTGACCTTGCATGCACACGGAACGTCAATAAAGCAAAAGGAAACAGATAAAAATCTGTGCCTATAAAGTATATGCCACTTTTATTCCTTAAAGGATTTAATAAATTCCGCAAGTCTCCAGGAACATAAAGATAAGCTAGCTGCTCATGAAGGGCAAAGCGCTATCAGTTTTCAAACCAACTCCACTGAGTTTAGGAAGGACTTCAGAGAGAAATGGCATTTAATAACATCTCTCTGCTCCTAAAACACAGAGCTGCTACCTAAATGGGAGCCATAATTCAACCTTCTTTGCTGCAGAACATTGTTCTCAAGAAAACATTTCAAAACTAAGAAGGAAAACCAATTTACTTGTCTCTTTCTCAGCTTGTTTGTTAGGACTGAATTCTCCACACACTACAATTACATTCTGAATGCATTAAGTATGATTGATACTCAGGAAAAAAACAGCAGTTTATATTAATGATCCACCTTAATTTCTTTGATTTTCAAAATTTTTAATATAAGAAAATATGAAAATGTTAAGGGTGATCAGCTGGAAGAGGAAATTAGGAAGATAAATATAACACAGCCTTTTTAATACAAACATTTTCTTTAAAATAAATTCCACTT
The DNA here is from genome assembly GCA_013397055.1 of Pachycephala philippinensis. Classification (NCBI taxonomy): domain Eukaryota; kingdom Metazoa; phylum Chordata; class Aves; order Passeriformes; genus Pachycephala; species Pachycephala philippinensis. The sequence goes on along the minus strand of VWZT01007978.1, from coordinate 9,377 downwards.
TCAAGCTTCATTTACAGCCTCAATTGCACAGAGTTGCCAATCCTGATTAGCCCGAATGAACTCCCTAAACATGAAGGTGAAATCTCCCAGACAGTGATATAGCAGGAGATTAGAACACCTGCAGACATCCAGTGTGCCACAAGAGACTTTCTTTTTACTTGCAATTACCCTCAAATGAATACCTTCAAACATAAACGTACAAAAGAAGGGATCTCACAATCCGTGGTTAAACAGAAACCTCGCATTTTAAAGCTAAAGAAATGCATTCTGTTTGAGACCAAAAGCTAACAAACAAAGAAGTCTCTCTAGCTTTCAAAAACAATGATCCTCTAAAAAGGGAGAAAAGCATGATTTTTACCAAAGATACTTTTAATAGGAAGTAGTCATGAGTGATGTTACAGTAGGCAAGATAAAAAAGTATTTGCTCAGCCCACCAATGGAACACATAATTCCCCAAGAAGAGCCAAAACACAGCCCTCTAGAAAGACACAATTTCTTTAAAAAAACCCAAACAACTGATAATTTTAAAGATACTATGTAAATTGTGAGACTGACTGAAAATGAAAACTCGGGGCATGAAAGTAAAAAATAAAGAAGGTAAAAAAGAAAAAGTAATAAAGAATGATTTTCACACCCAGCAAATCATCACATGCCATCTCTTCCAGTTGATTATGGCATTTATTTGGTCAAGTATTCACAAGTTAAAACTCTATGTGTTTAATCATAGTCTGGCCTGTTATAAAGCATTATGTCTTAAGACTTTATTTGATCAGAAGGCAAGCTTAGACTAGTTCTTGGAACTCTGAGAAATTGCAGTCAACCATTTCTCAATATCTGATAGGAAAGAAGAAATGCATTTTAAAATGGATATGGTTTGATCATCGATACACAAGCCATGTTTCAAGAGCTATGATTGGTAAAAACGAAGGGGGATTCCCTGAATGTATGGAAGAGAGCATGGCACATAGCACACCTCATGTAGGAAAAAAAGAAATGTCTATTATCTTTTACATGCATATATTAAAACAAGGTGCATAACAGATGAAAAACAAATATCCACAAAAATACACAGTAACAATACTGAGAGATCACCACTTGAAGTGACTGCACAAGGAAGTGCTGGAAAGAGGAAGGAAAGCTTGAAGAAGCAGAAAAATGCAGAGGTAGGAGAAGGATGATGTACTTGCCAGGAGCAGCATTTAAAGAAGAAACTGTAGTTAATGGTACACTGTTAATTGTATGCCTGCCATTTTACCAATCTGGAGGCTAAAGGTGCAACTTATAATGGATGCTGGGCTTGGAGCCAAATCACAGCTCCTGATGTTGAACATCTAGATACCGTAAGCCAATAGAAGTGCTTTTATGATTTAAACCACTGCCAGGTAAAAATGTTGTTATCCAAACACCAACAGCACATCCCCGTAACAATTTCTCCAATAAAACACACAATAATTCAAATGAGCATTATCACTGCTGTGTTTTAAGGAGGGCCTGAAGGACCAGTTAAATGCAAAGCCCTCTTTTAAAGCAGCACATTGAATTCCTCTGCCATAGGCTGGGACAGATGTTTGACTGGTTAGATAATGTGGAAAAGTGAGCAAAGTGTGGGAGGGGAACAAACATGTGTTTTGCACATGAGGCTAAAAGGGGCACTACCAAGAGGTGACCACCTTGGAAGCATTTATTTCAGAGCAGGGCTCAGTGCAACCAGGCCTGCCTAAAGCTTTCCCAGGTTTAAAAACACTGAATTCACCCCCTAAAAAACGAGGCAGATTAGGAAACCATTCATTCACCCTACAGGGGTACATCCAAATCTCAGACTGCTGAAAAAACACAAGACAGGGAGTTACCGCACCTGCATCTAATATGAATCACCATTTATTTAATAAAATAGGATCCTTACGAGGTAGCAGATTAGATAATGGGTTACAGAGCAATTGCTTATACACTTCTGATTCAAATCCAACACTGAATAGGAGTGACAGAAAATTATTACCAAATTATGCCGGCTCAATGGATCACTCAAACTGCTCTAACACCCTCAGTTTGTCCTCACTGGGTATCACCTAGATACAGAAGTCACTTCCACAGTTGGAATTAATTCAAAGAATACTTTTAAAGCACAGAATATTCCAAAAACTGAAAAAATTATGTTCCTTTCCTACTAAAAGACAGTCACTCTAAGCCAGATTTGGAAACTTTCTCCTTCCTGTTGTTGTCACGCCAGCCCACATGTCTAATGTGGGTTACACACACGGAGGGGTATTCTTTATTTTTAAACAAGCACTTAAATTCTGCATCCCTGCAGGCACAAGGGTGGCTCTGAGCTGTTTGGGAGGAGCAGTGGAACGAGCTCTGAAGCTACAATTTCTTCATATGCTACAGCCAAACACAACACACCAAGCAGCATCACAACATGTGAAAAAGGCCAGAGCCCCCAGCTCTTTCGGATACGTGGTGAGGGTTTGCTCCACCTTAGAGGATTTCCTTTCAGAAATGCTGTGTCTGCCATACAGGGGATTTACTCATTCGTGCTGCCCTGATTTCTGATTCATGGTCATTGGGCCTCTAAAATATTGTTACTAAAAAAAAAGACCAAAGAAGTCCTCTCTCATTTTCAGCCTCACCCTCTGTGTATGATCACAAGGGATTCTCTGACCCATGAACTAACTGCTCTTTTTGACACAACCAGCTGGTAGCAAAGCTAAATAAAGCATTGTCTAAAATCAACAACAAAAAGACAGGGAGAAAAAAAAAAAAGAAAGGAAATCTTACTGTGGTTTTAGAGATCTTAAAGTGTTAGAAGTTATATTAACTGGCCAAAAAGTATCTGGGGAATGTAGAGAGAACCCCAGATACTCCAACTGAAAAATTAAAGCTCCATACAGAAGGATGTGTAGGTACAAAAGGACATCCATGTATCTATAAGACTCAGAGACCTCAAGCACAGATCTTCTGCCTCTTCTCTGATGCCTTTGTATTCCCCATGGTGGGAAATGTGTATAATACAAGTTTTCTTTACTTCTACCCTAATTATTCCCAAGCTAACACAGTGGTAGTCCCTAAGCAAGACAGGTAATAAATATTCTTTAGCAATAAATCACAAGAGGGGAGTTTTTATGTCCTGTAAAAAACAAGCACAAAGCAGGGATCTGGCAGCTCTGGAGGCAGCTTTATCCTTCCTTTGGCTGGGGCCAAACGTTCAAAGGCAAAACTCACTTTCGGAAATTGTCTTTCTTTGCCAAGTGTTCGATTGTGATTTACAGTGACTTGTTTTCCATATTTGTTTTGTTCAACTCTCTGAAGTGAAAGAAAGCCAACAATATCCATGGCTTCCCAGTCAATTTTGCATTAACTTCACTTTCAGCTTCTCATGAATAGGGCTGTATTGCAACAAATTAATTTTAAATGAACAGTCTTCCCTGGAACCACTTCTGCTTCATTTTGTGGGGGGAAAAAAAAAAAAAGTTGTTTTAAACAAGATTACACCTCTGACAGGATTACACCCGACACAAATGCAATCTCTTACTTGAGTGAATTGTGATTTTCAAAACTGCAAGCTTTCAGAGTGTATTATATGACATTATTTTGTGTCCATGACACCTCTCAAAGTCTCAAGGGTTTTTTTTCCTCCTCTCCATGTCACATATAAACATGTGTGAAGCTCCCCCAGTTCTGCTGGAGGATTAAAATTGAATAATGCAGCTGTTAAAACAGAAATGCTTCAACAGAAATTGTTGTGTTCATGGGTACTTCAAACAGTTTACAGTCTTGTCCTGATGACCTGCTATTTACAGCCCATGAAGACTACGAGATATTTAAACAGTATTCTTATTGTATTCTTACTTTCTCAAAACCGACCCACATGTTTTAATTCTGACAAAAACACTGTATAAAATTATACTGAAAGTGTAGTCAGAAAGTTGCCCAAAAAAAAAAAAAAAAGTGATCCAGACAGCCACAGATATAACCAGATATCAAAGGGGTTATTTTTAGTGTTGCAAAGCATTTCACATTTATGTATTTATGTATTTATTTATTCATAAGCCTTGGAAAGCTACCAGCTATTTTTATTGAAAAACTAAATAGGAAGCATACTTAGAGTGCAGTGATGCTCAAACACATTGTCATGTTGACACGTTAAGGGGGTCAGACATTTCTCTGTCTATTTCTCTGACACATCACTAGGAAACACAAGAATTCAGACCACTGTGTTAAAGGCAATTCAGTATTTCTCACTTTCCCAAGGAGCCAGAAGAGAGATTCATATCATGACAAATAGCTAAGCAAGACTATGTAGGAATATCTAATTCAAAGTTCGTCACAGTTGTTTAATTAATAATTTCTTCCAGCTTCTTACTGCATAAATTATATTATACAAATTATACTCACCTACAAATCAACACACGGGCAGAAACAGCCATAAAAAGTTTACGCTGAGCGTATTACATCTTTCATGAGTACAGTTTCCTCCTAAACCTGGTCCTAGAACTGTTATCAGTCCCTTGGAGTACTGCTGAGTCTTTTAAGTCACAGTTTGGGTTTTCTGGTAACATTTCAAGACATCCAGAAAGGTCTAAATCCCAGATCAGAGTGACTGCTGTGCCCTGCAGATGATGGATTTCAAAGCTCCTCTGTATTCCCAGCAGTGAAACTTCAGTCCAAGGCCAGAAAGCTGAGAACCCTGTGCTGCAACCATTAAAAACTTCTCCAAGTATTCTGTAAATGGCCAAAAATGAACCAAATCCAGAATCTATTTTTTCTTATCAGCTAATTAATCTAAAAGATATCGCCATCTATTCAGGAAAGAATAAAAGGTACAACACTTGCAAGCCACACAATGGTGTAAATAATCTGCAACCCTGACTAGCTTGCACAGAGCTGCAGATATACAGTAATGGAAATGTGTCCCCTCCATCCCTTGCTTTGCCTTTTTTTGTGTTTGAAAAAGGTACAAAATCACTGACGACAACTCAAGAATCTTCACAAACATCATTGAAAACTCACAAATACCAAACCAGGAAGAAATTAATCTGAGAATTATAAGAAATGAAAAAAACCCCAAACCCTAGTGTATGTTCTTCAATTTGCACAAGTCAAACGAAACTTAAAAAAAAATCAGTGTGAAGGCAGTATTAAGAAAAGGGGGATGCTATCAGAAATCTAAAATAAAGGGGGAACTAATTTCTACTGCTGAACAGCAACTACAACAAAAGTCCACGTGAATTTCATCCCCTTACTTGAAGGCAAAACATCCTGGATTAGGTTGTCTTTTCACCAGTGGAGAAACAGCATCTTCAACATGTAAAATAATACTAATTTTATTTATTTTTACTATCTGATTAATCAGTATTTAGATTCCTTCCCACAGCAATTAAAAAATTATTTACACCCCACAGTCTCTGCTGTTTTCTTCCTAAAGAGAAATGTTTCAAATGTTTGACCTTAGTTTTCACCAAAAAACCCCTGAGTACATAGATCCAAAACATTGTTACGTGGAACAGCCTCAACATTCTTCTGCTAGGTGAAATGAAGATCTTTTTAAAACCATTTTACATAACCTTCTCATCCTTTCCACTTAAGCCTGGTCTAATGCAATTACATTACAGATAAAGAAGTCCTCACAAAACAGTCCTGTATTATTCCTTCAAAATATAATCAGAAAAAAACCCCAAAACCAGATTAGCAGCTTTAAACCTCAACAGTGAGGTTTGTGGGTGAGTGAAGGAGAACTCCAAAAAAATCACAGCACTTTTCAGGTTCATATTGTTCTTCCTGCTTTATTTCAAAAGAGTAGAAAGAAAATCCTTATTTATTACTTATGATCTGATTATTTCCATTTGCAAATAATTTCTCATATTTTTGGCTGCTTAAAGTGCAGATTCAGCACAAAAAGGGATCCTATTCTTTGCTTTTGAGAAAGAAAATTAGGCTGTACTGTTTTTAAAACATTTGAGCTACGAACATATAATGATTATTAATCTGAAGAAATGATATGAAGGCAATGACCTCTGAGGGGCTCCAATTTTAAACCTTTCTGCTACCCTAGGGAGATGGAGAAACAGCAGTTAGTGTTCTAATTCAAGCCCCAAGCCTGTGCCAACACACTTTATAAGCTAAATCCAGGTTTGGGAGACAGGCTGCATATTTTTCAGAGACTTAACCAGCATAAATCACAAAGTGCCAACACACTATGAGGTTAATGTTGTGTTTTACTACAGTAAGCAATTTCTATCACCATTTAAAATGAGACAAGCAAAATTCAGGCAGACAAAATCTCATGCATCAAAGATTAATTTTCAAGTACTGAGCATTGGCTTTGGCTACTGAGGGAACATATTAGAGTGAGGAGCAGCAACCACTGCACTTAAAGGAGTATAAATATCTCCATTCTAACCCCTTCTCCTTGTCAGCTCACTGTAGTGATGAGAATTTTGTTTATTTTTCTGCCATGCATTAGACTTTTTCTTCTTTTTATTATTATTTGAATAAAAAGGACCAACTATACCCAAGTATGGAGGAAATTAAATATATTAGCCTTAAGGGGCACAACGCCCAGCTCCAGAGCCAACATACCTGAGGAATGACTCTATCCCACCAGTGTGGAAAGGCATATTCCAGCACAAATTATTTTGCACCTAATTAGGAGACATTTTAAATAGTACCTTACACATGAATTAAGCATTAGGAAAGTGTTTACACCTTGTAACTCACTGTCTGCTCCATCGAGGGGATTTCCAGACGATGCTGGATGCTGATGCCAAGGAACTGTGATAAACAGTGCGGGCTGCTGTCCCCAAACTCAGTTCTGTGACTGCTTTCAGTAACACTGAGAATTAGAAAATGTACATTTTGCAGAAAATGGAGCTGTCCAGAATTACAGAAATAAGGCCAGGCAGGGAAATTCATGGCATCGGGTTTCTACCGCCTGCTATTACAGCGCATTAACACACACGGTATGTGCCAAGGGTAGACCCAATTACTGAGCAAATGGCTCAGGGCTCCTCTAAAATTTCTCAGTGCCCACTTCTGTCCTGGAGTTTGGTATTTTAGATTTAGCAGTGAGGATCGATAGTAAAACATTTCCTTTAGCCACAACACATACATTAGTAACCAAACAATTAGATGTAAAACGACAGCTTCCAGCAGAGCATGCCATGAGTTAACCACAGCACGACACCGCAGAGAACACTGACAAACACACGCTCGGGTCCACACACAAATTAAATTTTAAAGAATCTATCCATTAAAAACATGTCTGTGAGCTAAGCTCAAATCCAAGGACAAAGACCATATATTCTTGTGATGGAGGATTCTTGCTGATTCATAACCTCTGGTAGCTACAGCACTGGTCCCTTTTCTTCCCAAGCTGATGACAGACTCCACACAGACTTGGACGAGAAGATGTTTGAACTTTTTCAGCTGAAGTTGATAAATGCATTCCCCATGACCCCCAGGAGTCCTAACTTCTCCCTTTTCTTACGTGTGTGGGGTGTGGGGGTGTACGTAAGGAAGAGACAAGTCATAAAGCTTTACAATAAAACCCTCTCTAAAATCTAAGGAGGCTTTGGGACCAAAGAAGTAATCATTAATATTTCCCTTCCAACGCATTAACAGCATAGGCAATGTATGTGAGTGTTCATGGTGAATACAGCAGGTCATTAAGATGACTGGAGCCAATTAGATCAAATTAAAACACAATAAAGACATGACTACACTTACTTACAAAATGGTCATAAAATACATAATATGATCTTATAAAAAAAACACCTTTGAAATCCAGAAACCACTCAGAAGAAAAACACATAAATATGTGGTAAGTGGTTTTGTTAGCTATAAAGAAAACCTTTCCCAAAGGAATCTGAAAAAGAAAAATACCTCTCAAGAAAAAGGGGTTTTGGACCTTTGATTAGTATTAACTTGCTTTGCTTAATTTTCAAATTGGTTTTAAATGTATAAGCAATGATAAGGATTTAAAGGGATGGCAAAGAGCTGCTGCAGCTCAGCGCTGCTTCAGGAAATCCCTGTGTTTTTCCATATTTTTTTCCCAGAAGGTGTCATGCAGTTTGGGCACAAGGCTGACAATAATGTGAGGCTACTCAACTAAGACAATGACTAGAAATAACATCCCTCCTGGAAAACTATCCCAACATTTCTGTGTTTATATTCTATTAATGATTGTGCCACCTTAGCCTGTATCTTTTTAACTGAAATTTCATCAACCTTCAGTCAATTACACATCAGTTGTGGGAGAAGACCAAGGATCTTGACCAACTGAGAGTTAGGAGCCAACTCAGTCTTCTCTAAGCAATCCTGTCTCATCCACATATTGTTCACTTTTATACCTTCCTTTCAATTCCCAGCCGTATTTTCAATTCCCCAACTTACCTCTTGCCAGAATAAATAGGGAGGTAGCAAACTGAACAACCATCAGAACCATGCAGAGGAAAGCAACTCTTCAACCCTCACATACCAGAAATTTAGAATCATTTGAAACAAAACTTACGTACTATTTTATAAACAAGGTAATAGAAATAAGTAAACATTTTTTTTTTGGTGGAGTCCTGGAAATCTGAAAAATATCCTTGAACATTGTGCCCATTTTTCCAACTGGTCGGTTTTGTAGTGCAGTAGAGTTTTGGAGTCCCCCTTTCTGCATAAATCAATCTTTTAATTATAGCTCTGCAAATGATCTCCAAGAAAATGAGGAGAGATTTAAAAATCAGTACCCTTACAGCCTTACTTTAAAATAATACCCTGCAAATAGTCATCTTTTAAAGACTGGAAATTATGTCTACATAACAGAAGCACACTTTTTAATCTCTACTTTTTAATCTCCACTTTTTAATCTGATTAAACAAATTTAAAAGCTGATTCCTCCTACTGCGTTTAGTACTAGCACTTCTCCTAACTACTTATTTCACAGCAGGAACTGTCTCTGAGAGCACATTCACATTATTACTCCAGGCTGATCTTGGACCAGAAGACTTGCTATATATGCTATTTACTCAGGGACAGTGCTTAAAGAACTAAAAATGTCAAGCAAACAGAAAAATTTATTCTAAATATTATAGATTTATTATGAACATAAACCATTGTATTAGAAACTGCCTAGCAAGGTGTCTCCACCAAAAGTCCACCTTTCAGATTTACTGATAGTTGGTTCTATCCCATATTAGAGGCTGTAAGATTTTATTTTCCTTGGTTTAGGGGTTTTATTATCAGACATTTTTCAGAAAAAGAAAGAAATTGTTACTATACTTGGTAACAATAGAAAAAGAGTTTGGGGGTCCTTTCCTGCCTGGGTCAGGGTACCCCATAGCTGTGCTGGTTTTCCATTGTTTTTAGGCCTGTTAAATAGCAGGCAGAACGGGACT
>VWZT01007977.1:0-43987 GCA_013397055.1 Pachycephala philippinensis | reverse complement strand
AACGTATATACTTACTAAACACAAAAAGTGAATATATTTCTGTTACTGTGGAGATTGAAAAATACTCTCTCTCAACATAATTTAAAAGATTTGCATGAATGCCTAACCCACTGTCTGATGGATTATTAGATGTGTTGGGTTTTCATCCTCAATAAAACTAATATAACTTGATTCTCAAGTATGTTAAATATACAGGACCCCACCACTTCTATGTTAGTATACAAAAAAAAAAAAAAAGAAAAATCCTCCTAAAAGTCCAAAATTAGTCAGACAGATTAGTTACAGCTAAAACAGTACCACTGTCATGTGAAAAGGGAAGGCTTCCTCAGCCCTTAGTGTGGAGAGATTTATTTGACCCTTAGTGTTTAACTTGTCTGTCAGTGTCCCAGGAAAGCCAAGACCCTCGTACCTGGCCAGTCTGTCAGCATCCCATTAGGGGGACTCTTCACTGAGCAGTCCTGCTGGATTGGAGGGTGGTTTGACTGACTTAGTCACGGAAACACACCACCAGCATAAGGGAGACCTCTCAGCAGGTCTTCCTCTTTATTAGAGTGTGTTACCCACAGCTGGCAACTGGTAGCATCTATGAAGGATTCACACTAACAGTTTATGGGATAACACTCTTTATTAATAAAAAATCGCGACACGTTAAGGTTCGAAGATTGTTAATGATAGTATCTGACTGCAAAAATATACTTGAAGGAATACACAGACAAGCTCAAATCCCCAATAACAGTATTCAGGGTGCATAGAGTCTGGTTCTCACTCAGTAGGTGTTCCTATGGGAAAGAAGACATGTTCAGCCCATCAACAGATCCCAGCAGTTACGACAGGGTGTTCCCTAACTTTTCCCCCATTCTCAACTTACTTATATTTAACGTGTTTACGTGGAGCTTGAGTGACTCTAGTCATACATACCTTTGTTACTGATTAGTGTAAAATTGTCTCCCTTTGCTTTTAAAGATACAGTTAAAAAGAACGTAGAACGCATCCCAGCGGGGGGTGGCTTGGGGGCGGGTAACTTTGACATGGAGGTGTGCATTAATATTATTATTAAGCTTTAATGAAGCCAGTTCATCTAAAGAGAGAGATTTCACCACAGTTTCTGGCTCAGCAGTGGGACATCTTCCCCTCTTTCTCTGGGTTGACAGTCGGTATGCAGCTTATCAGCCACAAAGCACCACCAAGTTTCCTTCCCTGCAAGGATTTCCAGAGACCCTGGCCATGGTGTCTGCACTCCACCCCACCCTCCATGCCATCCGCCTTAGCAGGTGATGGGGAATCGTTGTGGAAGAGGTTTTAAGTCATGTGCCAACTGTATTCCACCCAGGGAGCAGCAACTGTGATTTACCCTGTATTACAACACCTGTTAAGATGCTAACACAACCCCTCAGTTTCCTCTGAGTGTATCCCCAGTTACCAGTCCACAGGGCCGCAGTCATCTTCCCACAGGCACATAAGCTTTCATGTGTATTCACTAATGACATAATGCATTATAAATAAAATCAAGGAACAGAATGAAAAACAACAAACCACTTTGTTAGTTGAGGTCTTTTCAGTAAATAGACACTATGCCTTTCTAGAGGAGAGTTGGTACTATAAACAATTTTGATAAACATTTAGAAACTCAGTTTTGATGATCAGAACCTTTCACTGAAAGGACAGAGAGCAATTAACCAATATTGTTGTGCTGTTCAACAGGTTAATATAATGCTGCTTTCTCTAGTTTGGTTCTTTGATCTTTTTGTGATTCTGTAGGGATAGTTTGCCATGTAGTAATAGCAGAAACTTAACATCAGTAAAACTAGTATCTTTCTCCCCTGCCTTTTCTTTTGTTATTACCATATAGAGCAGGGAGTTAAAATTGTTGGCTGCTTTCAACTCCCCTCCCATTTGTGGCTTGATGTTTAACTTTTTCCTTATTTTCCTTTAAAGAAGTTGCTATCGATGTTTAAGGAACATCCTGCTTTTTCATACATTCCTAAAGCTTGACCTTCAAAGCAAAGCCTTTCTCAGGGAACCATAATTCTCCTGGTGTAAAAAAGAAGCTACAGATTTAACAGAAGTCTAATTTCTTCCTTGCTCAAAGCAAACATTGCCTTTCATAGTCAACAGCATAGAAAACTTAGTACTAAAAGGTCTTTTCCATCTACTTTACTTGGAAGTGCTTATTTGTGTGGGCAAGTGGGTTTTTTCAGAACTCTGAAACTATGCATCTGCACACACAAATACACATTTAAAATAACCCAGTTTATGCATGCAAATGCGTGCATTTTTGACTAATTAGTGCTTCCAAAACTGGGTGCTCAAAGGCACTGGGAGACTGGTGGGACTGGTCAGAACACATATGGGTGTGCATATGCACATATGGGATATGTCTGCTCTGGCAACATGTTCACTTCACCTGGCAGAAAACTGATGTGTCCCTGCATATTGCTAAGAATGCAGTATGGATACAGCTGGACTCCGACAGTTTTCTGCAAAGACATATCCTGTTCCTTATCTAACCTCTCAGGAGCTAAGCATTGTCTTTTGGAGGATGATTTGAAGTATCTTGGGGCAAGATTTGGAGAGCTCATTACAACATGCAAACCCCATAAAATATCTGAAAGACACAAAAACCCACTTTGGACCAACTTAATGTCTAAATAAATGAAGTTTTTCAAGAGAGAACAGGCTGGCTGTCACTTACTGCTGTTGGAAGAGGGAATTCCCTGTCTACAGGAGGAGCAGATGGAACATGCTTTGGTATTGCTGTACACTTGTCTGCCACTTCGTTTACCATATAGATATATATATACATTCCTATATATATGCAGCTGTGAAAATCAACTCATGGGTTTTGTTTTCTTGTTTTTCAATGTGAGAATAAGTTATCATCTTCTAGAAATTCCATGGTTTTGCTGGCTTGAACCATAGCATAAGACTGATGGATGTTTGCCTACACAGAAGCAAACTAGGGCTGTCTGGTCCCTAGTTATCGTTTTAGTAAGCAAAGTATTTTGCATCATCACTGAGGCACTAAAAGCCACCTTGAAAGAATCATATTCATAAGGCATTGCCAAAAACTACAGGAAAAAAATAACACAGGGGTGTGGGAATTAAATAATTTCATCCCTAAAACATGTAGTTGGAAATAAAAATCATAATTTGAGTGCTCAATAGAGTAAAAGCGAGAGGAGCCTGGAAAGTGAAACTAAAGGTACAAAAGTACTCCTCTTAAAATATAATTCATATTTACTGATGAAACAATTTATTTTTCCCTTCTAAGATGTTCTGACTATTCTATTTTACAGGCTATTTTACAGATAGCACCTTGTTTCTCAAGTAATGAAAGAGCTAAGTTTGAAGAATATCTAGTTTGGAATATCACCTCAAGAAAAAAAGAAGATAAAAGGTATGTAAGCCCATGGTCAGGTATCTGAAATATCAAAAGAATGGTCTCTTAGTAAGTCCTATACATTTCTCGTATTTGTTTGGGGTTTATTTATTTGTTGTTTGGGTTGGTTTGGGATTTCTTTTGCCTTATATGTTCTTGATTCCAGCCTAAGCAGGCATTGTGGCATGGGCTACTTCTCAGAGCAAAACCAGGAAGGATGCTGGTACAGATTAGAGAGCACAGGGCAGATAAACTGTATTCCAGCTGTTTCCCAAAAAGGTCTCTTACGAGAGAGATGGGAAATCTCCCCGTGATCTAACTAATGCAATAATAATGTAGTATCATGTAATTCTTCCTTCTTATGCAGCTTCTAGCTCTTCTCCCAAGCATGAATAAATACACATCTAGGCTCTCCACTTCTTCATTCATGGGGAATGTCTGTGAGGCAGTGGTCTGCATAGCACTTAAGGGTACAACAGCATAGCATGGTAGAGCACTTTTATTCATGGAGAGGTGGGGAAGATAGGCAGGAGGTAGTATTTCTGTCAGTGGCCAGGTACAAGCCTTTTAACCTACTCCTTGTAGAAAGATATCCCAAAGTTCTGTCTACATGCAACACGTGTTGTTATAATTAGACTAAATAAGTGCAATCTAACTCAGTGTATAGCAGTGAATGAAAGGGTTCCCAAATTTTCCGTTCAGAATGTCACATAATAAGGAATAATTTAGTTGTTGATTTCTCTGGTGACTACATAGGTATCACAAGACACAATAGATTTATTTCCCAGCTATACTGTTCCTCTTACCATTGTCTATCTGCCACACAGGGCATATAACAACCGTCTTACCTTAAAAGCAAAGAAATGATCCGTGTATTTGTCACCAAATACAAACTTGGCACCTGTATCAGAGTACTCCAGAAAAGTCTAGGGACAGAAAGCAGAGTCATTTAGCCAAAACCCAAGAAAATATTACTAGTTGTCTTGCACAGATATGGTGAGGTCCAAGAAGTTTGGGCTCTGGTTTGTATGGGTCCAGGCCTTGCTGAGTGTGTTTTGCTGAATTGAGGGTCTCTGCTGTGCTCTGTTGAGTACCTGACACAATAGAGGCCATAAGCTACACTGAAAGAAACATTTACTTTTTAATCCAAATACTATGGTGAGTTTCTATGCTCCATCTGATGCAAATAAGTACAATAAATTATACAGCTTAAAATCGAGATTTGATGGCTGAAGGAACGAGTTTTGAAAGGTGTAGCTAAGAGCCAGCCTAAGGGAAACTTCTACTTTTTAATTCTGATCCAGTGGTGCATTTTTATACTTGATGCAAACATATGCATTAATGATACAGTTTAAAATCAAGTTAAAATACAATTTATAATAGTTACAGTAATTAGTTCTGACAGGAGAGACTGTAAGACATGAAAATATGAAGCTAACGAAAGGGGGCACCAGACCTGCTTCAGTCAGAAACTGAGAATGTGGTGACAAAACCCAGATGACTCCCACTGCCTGCAGATTAGACAGACATCAGATCTGTGTCTTTGCTCCCTCACAGAGACAGTACGTTCTGCCCTGTCTGGTTTTACATGTGCTTATCTATCTGTGAAGAACAGCTGTGAGAATAATATACCTGGGGTGAAAAGTCTGAATGTCCTTCAGGGGGTATTCTCTGATCTATATTTTGGATATTGCTTATTCATTACTTTACAGTAACAGACTTTTTAAAATCTTTCTGTCTGCAGGGACACCTGCAGACAGATCCCATCCACCTTCTAGAGATCCCTTCCGGCATGCAGATGTGGATTTTGCCACCTGTATGTATCTGAATTAGTTTTCTTATATTTTATGAGAACTATGAAATGTCCCTAGTGCCAAGAATGTTGCTGCTCTGAAGATAATTACGGCTGTGCCCTAAATCCCAAGGCTTTTCAGCATATCACATTTATTGCAAGGACGATATGGAGTTGAGCCATGTCTAAGAGTTCCTATGAGTGCCCTGGCAAAACAGTAGTTTGTGTTTCAAGAATGCCAATTTACAACTTCAGCCCAATGATGGCTTTAAGTAATTTAATTAATAAATGGGATTACTCTGGCCATTGTGTTAACAGAAAAAAAATGAATGAGAAGACGGTTGAATTCAGGAAGTCAATTACCTTTCTGAGAACCCTTTTTTTCTCAAGATGAGAAAAAATCAAGGGACAAATGAATCCTTGAACAGGCTGTTCATATAATATAAGAGTCTCAAGAAAGAAAATTATATTAAACAAGTAAGGATTTTGCTCAATATCTTACCTGGATCTGAATGCCTAGCCAGTTAAATGCATCAAAACCCACTTTGGTCCTCAGAATAAGAACCCCAAGAATAAACTGCATTCCTATTCCCGAAAATACTGGTCTCCAAGCAACCTAGATAGACAGAAAGATAAAGAAACTGCTTGTTATTTAAATAAATAATAGTTTACTTTGGATGTTTGTTTAAATAATGTAAGGGGACTGTCTGGCTATACTGCAGGATAGGAGCAGCTGCCAAAACAGGTTGTAGGGAACTTGGATCTTCACATATCTGGACAGAGAATAAGGACATACTGCTATATGCTTAGTCCTTGGGTAATTTCAACTCTCCTTCTGTCCCCTAGCTTTAAAGACTTTTGATACTTGAGAACTACTGAGTTGTATATTGTGATTCATCATATAAAGGCAGTCATAGGAAAAACTGTGGCTGCCTGTGATGAGTTCCTCATTGACGATTCCTGTTCTGCTGCCTCAGAACACATCTTCGTTTTGTGAAAATTGAATCAAATTACTTACAAGACAAAGAGCTGAGATGGCATTCTCTAATTTAATCAGATCATATTTGAATAACACCTGTTAGGTGTAATGAGGACTCATGGGAGAGCACAAAGCATTTGGAGTGTGAGTTTTCACTTCAGTTGGAGATAGCAGCAGTTGCAACGGATGGGGTAAGTGCATCAGTCCTTGCTGAGAGGACTTCACCTGTTAAGAAAGTCTCAGCACTGATGCAAGACGTGTTGAAAAGTATTGGGAAAACTTGCTGACCTGGCCAATGGATATATGCTTAACAAAAGTATGCAGAGGTATGCTCAGCCTTGGCTGCTGAATTTGCAGTGGGAAACAAACCTGTGAGGGGTTAAGAGCTATACAAGTCTATCATATCTCTGGTTCCATGCAACCTGTGTTGATGTGATGACAGTGCCCTCCAGTAAATGACTGTGATGTGCTGAAGACTATGGTGAGGCTTCTGCGGGTGAAAACATGGAGAAGGCCTATCTCAGCTTGCACTGATGCTCCAGGAGCAAATACATTCCAACCTGTATCAGGGTTGGAACAAAAGATGAGCAGCTGCTTCCCAAAATAGTGAGAAACCAGCGTTTGTATAGCCCCACACATGCTCCCCAACACAAATTTACTTTCCTCAGAAATTAAATACAGTGCTTGGTCTCAGGCAAGCCTATATTTTTACTTTCCCACATTTTGTTATTCTTACTAGACCTGGTGCTAGGGTAGGGGACTAGCTTTTTAGACACAGAATTAAAAAATTCCCAAAAGGCCCATCATGGAATAAATACTCACTCTGGTTGGATATTTGGAAAAGATAAGCATCAGGAGAACATACATCACAAGCCCACCAAAGGAGATTAGCTGATGGGATCCTTGTTTTGTTGTGTCGAAGATGAGCCAGAAGATGATAGTTATAATAAGAGCTGCACACAACACCCTAGGAAATAAAAACCATCATTATATCCTGAAAAATATGTTTGGGATATTCCTTTCCCTTCTCATACCCAAAACATTTACGTCTCTTTTTGTGAATAAACTCTGTACAATGTGTTGGGCTGAAACCTGTAGCTCTACACAAGCAGGAACCTGTCTTTGCTGATGCACCTCTGGCAGCATCCTTGGTGGCATCTGGAAGAAATGTCCTCCAAGCCAGAGTATGGGGGGAAACCCAAAAAAAGCATGAGTGACTCTTGTCTCATGCTATTTCTATTAAATTAAGTGTAATATCTTCTTTTCTCACATCATCCTTCTTTACCTTCCCTTCCCTCCTTTTCTTTATTGAATCTTTCTTTAGTTCTGGGCAAGACAGGCTGTGGTTTTTACAACTTGCACTGTGCTGTTCAGCTGTGGGCCTATGAAGCACACTCTATTGAAGGAGCAGGCTGTAAACGGCTCTTTTCTTTGTAACCATTTGTAGTCTGTTCAGCTATCTCAGAAACAATGACAAGAGACGTGTACATCTGTGTTCCAGCGTTTCTATGGTTCCCAGTATCAGAACCATGTTATTTATTGAAGGTAATTATCACAACAACAGCCTGGAAGGCAACAAAATACATCATCCCATATACAGAGAGGAAATAAACACAGTCCCAAGTCTTTAATGCCAGTTTTGTCTAACAGTAAGCTTTCACTGATTTCAGTGGTACTTAGATACATAAATTCCATTTTTAGATGTGGATTAAAAACATTGCAGGCAAACTCTTCAAAATGGCTTGGCTATTGCAATGCTGAGTAACCCTTTCTACACCTGAGAGACTTTCTGTTTCTTGGAAGACAACAGTTAAGCACCTAATCTATGATATGCATAATTTAAGGATTGCAGCCCAGGTAATATAGCACTTACTGCCCCTGACTTGTTCCATCTGCTCCTCAGGGCTTTCCTGTTCCTTCTGCCCCTTCTCCCAGAAAGGCTGACAGATCATCTAATGGAAATGCCTCTATGTGACTGCTTTCTAACGTGGCTCCTGAGCAGAAGGACCACAATCTTTACAGCACCTTTCTTAGCAAAACCATTTTTAAATCTTAAGAATAATCTGGGACATTTCCTGAACTGAGAATGACTCCCCCCTGAAAACTCTTTGTCTCTCACCTAGTAGGTGATCTAGCTGAAACAGAAGGTAGCTTGCCAATTTCGTTTTCCTTTTCAATGAGATTTCATTTGGTCTTTGGTCTACAAGGCTCCTTTGTCTCCTCATTTTCCCGGGGATAACTTCAATATCCCCAATCACTGCTCAGGAGCACTTGAAATAAGTATCTGACAGGTCTAATTATCTACCATTTATCTACCAGATGAATGTCTACCATCCCAAATTAAGGTAATATGACCCTAATATGACATTAAATCTGGCTGGCATGTTTTGATTCCTGAAGGTCAAGTAAAAATTGCTATGGGGATATGTGGAAAAGCAGTATCTAGATAATACACTCCAGTCTTTAGCAGTTTGCATATGTTAGAGTTAACGTTTTTATGAACCTAACAGATCTCTGAACAGTGAAGCACTTTCTGCCTTGCAAAATGAATGCAAAAGGCTGCAACACGCATGGATTTTTGTGAACATATTCTCTTTCAACCACAAAGGTGTCCTACCTTAATTCACGATATTTTTCTATGTTTTCTGTCAAGACTTTTGATCCCTAGCTACTGCACTGAAATACTGAATGTTTTTTGATATCTATAAACTGGTAAATACTGAATTATTCTGTGATTTTATTGAAATATGTATGATTGACCCAGCTCCCTGTGCATATGGGGTAGGAAGTTGAAATAAAATCATAGGGGTAACTTGACTAGTGCATTGTTCTTCTACCTAAATAGAAAGTAATTAATATTTACCATTTCAACCAAAACCACTGTTTTTTCAGATATCGGTCTCCAGGGGAAAAGAATGCAGAAATTCTCTCTTCATACTTAGCTATTAAAAAATCCCAGCAGATGAAGAAGATGGCTAGGACAGTGATGACAAAGAGTGGCAAAGCTCTCCGAAAATTCAAACTGCAGGCTGCAATAACTACTGCCAAGTATGCTGCCACAGAAACAAGAATACACATGTCAGTTAGGTCGATCTTTTTAAAAACAGGATCAAATCTTAAATTTATAATATGTGACCAAAGTCAGGCCCGTGTTTATGTTTTTGGTGCTTTTCTGACTCTCAGCCTACATACTGAAAAATTTTGCTTTTGTGGATGGTGTTGTTACTTATGATATGCTCATTGATGTGAAAGGTGGCTTTCATTCTGTCAAAGCAGGTTATATGCTTTTGCCAAGGCAAGCTCATATCAAACATGTTAATCACTCGTGAAAATTAAACACATCTATAGAACTTCTTTTTTCTGTGTAAGAAATATGAATTAAGAACATGAGTCTCGTTCCTTATTTCAAAAGAGGATGAGTTTGTCCAATAAAACTAGAAACAAACACTTACAAACATATGCCAGTTGACTGATTTGATGACCTTCTCAAGTAATTGTGAATCTTAAAAGTAATTTATTTCATAAAGTAGCTATGAAATTATTTATTTGACAGGTTCACTGCTGATAAATGCTGGCCAAAAAATATTCAGTTCTTGTAAAGAGTAATTTGATTTTGTCTATGGCAAATAAAGAAGATGGACTGCTGATTTTTGTAACGCAAGTTGGGTTTTTATGGAATTAATGTATGAAATCCTGGTATGTTCTTAGAACACACTCACTCTCTTGAGCCAGAATGTCTGTACTATGAAAAAGCAAGACAAGACGATGTTATGAGGACAGGATATTCAGCATGCAAGCAGCACTTTTATAACCCCTTCTGATGCGCTGATGCCTATCTCACAGACATATTTCAAGTCTCTGTGTTCCCAGTGTTCAAGCAGGAAGATCCCAAAGACAAACTTGGTGAAGTGGAAGGAAACAAACTAACCTGCTTTCTAATTAGGAAAGGAAGAAAGAAGAATATCTGAATGATTTTGCAGTGCATACTGTCATAAGTACATTTACTCTAGAAAAAATTTGCTGTGACTATTGAATAACATGGGTCAGAAGAGAAAATTTTCATTTCCAGCCTGCTGACTTAAGTTCAGTCCTATTTGGTAGCTGACTATTTTTAATGTGATTTCATGGTTTTGGACAAGTTACTGAAATCGTAATTTTGGAGTCAGCTGGTAATGGAGTAAACAAAAGTCTGAACTATCCTGTTACCACAAGTGTAATTGCTAGTCAGACTTCAAACATGCCGGAGAAGCAGTTTAGCAAGATTTGTGCTTTTGTTATTTTTGGGAATGAGGAGGTTTTGCAATCTGGAATTTTCTCTGGTACTAACTTCTTACCTACTTTGAAATACCTTCTTAAAGACAGCCAAAGAGTTTTTATGTCAGACAAAGACACAGCACAGCCTATAATCTCACACACGTAAATAAACAAGGCTTCAGCAATCCTGAATGTAATATATACTGCACCTGTTATTAAAATTCCACGGACCACATAATAAATTCTGGTTTTATGTTTCTTGCAAAATTCACAGACTTCATCATATTGTTTTTCTAAAAGCCTAGGGAAAAAAATTAACAAAGAATAGAAATGTAAGCTTTTGCAGAAGAAAATTGTGTTATATTGGTCAAAATTTCTCCACTGGAGTTCACTGAACTTGGTAAGGGTTAATTTTGGATCTCGAAGTGCCAAATAAATAGTTCCTTCTGAGAGGGACTTCTTTGGGTTGATGCTGGACAAGTGAAAAAGAAAATATGGCAGATATCTGATGGGACAATCTGTCACCTATGTAATGGGCCGAAGTTAGCAGGCCAGTTCTGCTACCCTCTGAAGTACACCTCTTTGTGAAGAGGTCTGTTAATGGGGTTAGTGCAAACCAAGTAGGTAGTTAAAGATTCAATGTCCCTTACTAGACCCACAAAGTTTGTTAATACACCCAGCCCAGCATTGCCATATGGAACAGTAGTGTTGCTGTAATTGTGAAGGCCTAACATTTGTGTGTGTGTGTAAAATAACCAATACCCATCTAAAACCTTATTACAGTGTGCATAGATGTTTCTGGATTTTTTAAAATTTTGTGGTTATTACATTAATTTTTCATCTCATCATCTCATGGAAATTTTAACTGTTATATTTGAATGTCATGCTCTAGTATCGGTTCTTCCAATTATAAAGAATTTCACCTTCTTTGTTTTCCTCATTAAAGGCAGCAGCGTGATTTCATGAGGGAGGTTGAAATTTAGGGAAATATGAGTTAAGGGAGTTAATTCAACACAGATTTCCAGTGTTAAATATGCTGATGACGTAGACGTACATCAATTACTAAAGCAGTGGCTAAATAAACACCTTCATATTGTGCAAGCTGGAAAAAAAAATTCAGCTATGGCCCCGTCATCTCAGAGGCACTGCTTTAGAGAAGCACATCTCTAAAGCAGTACCTCGCATTCCCACTCCACAAAGGCAATGTTATATTTAGAGATGCTAATTATCCAGACTGTATTTGTTTGGAAACTAAATGCAGCTGGAGTTAGACGTACACTGAAATCCAGCATGAATACCCTTATTTTCTGCACTCAAAAAATTCAATTAATTTAAAATAAATTTGAGAGAAACAAGAAATATTAATTTAAATTATATCAGCACTCAGAGGAACAGAGCAGGAACACACTCTTTCACAAGTACAAAGACTAATAGGTTCTCTGAGAAATCTTGATTGCTTTTGATACTTCAATTTCAGTTCTGGGAATTCCTGTTGCTTCACAAATCACAGCACTTTTTTTTTCTAACTTGTAGGAACATTAGGTTATCTACCCAATCTCAGCAGAAAGATTAGATAGAACAGGAAAAGAAAAAAGGAGAAACGAGAGACAAATAGATTAAAAAGGCAGTTACTTTATCAAATTTATGGTTCATCCAAGAAAAGAAAAAAATACTATCTACTATCTCTTACTACTCCTTATGAGTCCTTTGAGATTTAAAATTGTTACTTTCAGATTACAATTTCTTGTAATTTCTTCTTTTATCTAACATCTCTCCCTTTTGTTTTATTAATTTAGGCTATTACCACTTTGGTACCAGGATATCTTAAACAATTAGACACATATGTCATAAATATGCAGCTCTGTTCTGAAAGGTGGCAGAAAAAACATGTTTCTTATGAAATATGGTTAATTTGCTATGGAAACATTCTTTTCTAAAAGTTGATCCTAGAGGCTTGAAATGTAACTGAACATGTTGAAAAAACAGATCTCACTTAAGTACATTAAAGTGAAATATTTATATATGTCAAAACTCTTCTTGCTTGCATTTCGCAACTCAGAAATTTTCTCTTGTACATGTACTCCAGAAGGGAATGTTAGCACCTTGCACTTGTATAGTGAATCCGTGTTATCAAGAGACTGATCTTTCAAAAGGGCTGTGACTCAGATCACAGGCTATTCAGTCCTATCTGTTGAAAGAAATCAATGACACATACGAACATTTAGTACGATTTTAAGTATTGTGTCTTAACTTTTTTAATGCCTTAAACAGGGTTTGTTATTTTCACAAAAATACTTAATCCTCAAGTAAAATGTAGATGTGTGTTTTCACTCTGTAATCACTTGGAAGTAGTGCAAACAAAATGTAAAACTTCTCTCCATTAAAATGGCTTTTTTCACAGATATTCTCTTCTTATTTTGTGCTGGAGTAAACAGCTATACAAACTGAAAGACAATAGTGAATCTTTACCTTCCTGAAAGAAACTACTCTTTAAGACCTCTCTTTAAAAAACACTGCTCTAGAAATATTGGGAAAGAAGTTATTGTACAAGAAGAAAAAATATTGCTCCTTTAATTTGCAAGGCTTTAAAAGGAGAGTTCCACAATCACAGGTATCATTTGTGAGGTATAATAATTTTAAACATGTTGTGTTTCTGTATTACACAAACTGCTAGGCAATATAAAGGTCTATATAGCACAAGGGTATGGCTGTAAAATTTAGAGCTGTCACTCCAGAAGTAGAAACACTGGCAGCTTTTTGCTTAGGCCAGGATGAAGTGAGTGGAAGATTTACTCATGCAGAAACACATTACCCTTTCAAGCGTGGTTGCTCATCATCTACGGAGGCACGTTTGTTTTCATGCAGATCACTCTCAATATTGATGTACTCATCCCCCTGGAAAGCAGATCAGTGCCAAGATTGTCAGAGGGGTTTATGCTTCTTAAGTAAGGTGCAAAAAAGCATCCCCACTGGCAGATGGCTGAAGCAGTCTCTAGACTTTCCTGTCTGCACTGTGTGCATGGCTCCAGCTCTCCCATCTGCCACCAACTCTGTGATCAGTATCAGGCAAACCCAGCGTTTAGCCTGGCTGAGGAGTTTCCCAAGCCAGCCACACCATTTTCAAAGGGGAAATAAGGGGGAAAAAAATACCGGTGTTACTCAGAGCTGAAGAGGGCAGGGCCTCATAGATAGTACTACTGCATACAGGTGAAAAGCACAAGCTGCAAATTAGCCAGCTTGCCCAGCACCTCTTTTAGGCAGCCCCTGGTTTTGTTCCTTCTCTCTTTGCACAACTTTAGTACAATGGATCTTTTGTATACAGAGACTGGTTAAATTGGGCAAGGTTCAGTGTTTTAAAAATTTAAGCCAATAAATTTATTCTTAAGAAAAACTTCTACCTGAGTCCACATAAGCATAGCACTGTTAAAGCTTTTGAACAGCTACACGCTGACCTGCAGCCTGTCCGAGGACTGCCTTGAGGTGGCCGGGAGGGCCACAACCCCTCAAAGCTGATCAGCACACCCGTGGGGTCTGCCATGTCCACGCTGCACCACTTCCCCCATCCCACTCCGGTGGGGCACAAGGAAGGCGCCTGTCCCATGGCTACTTACCTCCATGCTCGTGGTGAGGCCTGCAGAGTGGCCAGGGCCCAGCGCAGGTGACCATTGTGTTCAAAGACAACAGTGTACCTGCATGTGGCCCTCACGTCTCTCCCTTGAACACCGTGCCAGGGCACTGTGACCAGCTGGCTGGCCTGCACTGTCTGGCCATGACCAGCGTGAAGGCAGACAGTCTTTGCCTGGCCTGGCCTGGCGGACACATCCTATCCTCTTCAGAGGAGCAGCCCACAGTGCCCAGCCACTTTGGGAGCAGTGGCAAACTGCAAGTGAGTTTACCTTTTGTTATTCTGTCACTGTTGCTTACGGTAAGTCGATTCCCCAGTCTGTTGTGGAAAGCAAGGCCCACCACAGACCTTGCCCTGGCCCCTGCATTCTGTCTGTCTGTCCTGCTGCAGGTGCTGCCAGAAGTCCTGGAAAGCCCTCAGTTAGTTGTCAGGGAGAGACTTGAATCAGAGAGTCATAGAATGGCCTGGGGTAGAAGGGACCTTAAAGATCATTAAAGATCATTGAGTTCCAACTCCCTGCCATGACAGGGACACCTCCCACTACACCAGGTTTCTCAAAGCCTCATCCAGCTTGGCTTTGAACACATCCAGGGATGAGGCATCCACAACTTCTCTGGACAAATTATTCCAGGGTCTCATCACCCCCACAGTAAAAAATTTCTTTCTAATATCTGATCTAAGCCTTCCCTTTTTCAGTTTAAAGCCAGTCCCCCTTGTCCTATGACTACATGCCCTTATAAAAAATTGGTCTTCCTTATTTTTTTGTAAGCCCCCTTCAAGTCCTGAAAGAGCATGGTGGGATCCCACACTGGGAGAGCTTCTCTTCTCCCAGTTGAACAACCACATCTCTCTCAGCCTGTCAAGTGTCTTCAGACTTTAATGATCTCAAAGACAAAACCAACACATGGCGAGACCAGAGGAGTATGTACATGGAAGCCACTCTTCACTCTCCTAGGGAAAGCTCAGCATAAGACCAGCAGGAGTCTGTTGGTCCTCTTGGCTGCAGTTTTTGGAGCGAGGTGCTGTGTAGCTCTGTGCAGCTGCACTACAACTTACGTCCGTATTTTCGCTAAACTCAGTTTCTTTCCCTCTGTGGTCTTGACTGTGAAGTAAAGCAAACCCGAAAAATGCCTACTAAGTTACTACTACTTTTGGTAGCTGGCAGTACTCTTCTCAGTGACTGTACGAGGTAGGCTTCTCGTCTGAGGGACACTGAGGGCTGATAACATGTAAATATTATTTATTCCTGAGCTTAAACTTGGGATATATAGCACACCAGTGCTTCTCAGAGATTTTTTAACCTGCATTATAAATCAAGAGAGTCCCAGCCCTCCAGGCTGAAGCGCTGTGCTTTCATGTTTGCAGGCACCTACACTCCCTTTGGCACTGTGTCCACTCTCCTGGTTACAGCTTGAAGCTCATGTCCTACAGATATTGCATTCATCCCCACCATCATTCCCAGTGCCCCCACTTCATGCACTGCCTAGGCCAGGCCATGCTCCCCTATCTCTTTCCTGCATGCCACAGCACACTCCCTGCACCTGTATCACCCACGGCCTGAACTCTGGCTCTCTGAATTTTTGAAATATATGGTTTGTCTTGAGAATATAACCTATTTTTCCTTTTGAGTATTTCAATTACAAAAGCAACAACCTACATCTTTTCACATTGTTTACAATGTATTTAAACATGCTTAGAATATTACTATGTCAATCTTTTATTGTCAAAAATTCTTTCCTACAACAACACAAAAAGGTGCTGAGAAAATCTGAAATCAAAGACAACTTTGTGTGAAAGTGTGCAGATACAAAAGGAAATTGGAGAACGGATGCAAACCTCTTTTTTTTTTTTTCATGGCCAAACATGATACCAGGTGTGGCTCTTGGGGAGTGTTGACCCTTGCTGAGAGTTACCTAATGGCTGTGTGGAACATGTGGACTTCTGCCAGCAAAGAGAGACACTGCAAAGGTCATACTGTAAAGACGCTCAAAATAAATTCTTATGCCTCAGTCACAGCATGCCTGAGAAATTGTTGGTGTGAATATACGCATCTCTAATACTCCTGCACCGAGTAGAGGCAGAATGTTTCCAGATGAACCTTTTCAATGGGAAATTGGTTTTCCTTATAAAAATCAAGCTTTCATAGATGCCACTACTTTTCTCCATTTTTCTACAGTTTCAATCAGTTCTGAAAGTCCTTTCTGGTTTTTTTTGTTTTAACAATTTCCTTTTTGCTGGCTTTTTTGAAGATGAAGTATAGGCACCATCTACCACCTTTCTCTCCTAAGATCTCAGATCCCAATCTAGTTCCCAGGAGTGCTTATCAGAACAGTCTAAGTGATCCTTTCCATCAATGTGTATTTGGAATTAATTCAACTTTAAGAGCAGAGACATCACTTCTGTAGCATGCCTTTGCTGCCTCTGACTATATCCAAGAAAGAAATAGAATGTAGAAATGAGTACCCACTGTATTAAGTATATCTCATATGCTGCTTCAAGTACTATTACCAAACTTGGCAAGTAGGTATGATTACAACAGAACTGAATTTTTAGAGTAGCAAGTTTTTTCTGGAGTCGGGATGTGAAAATATTAACACCTGACAATGGTAAAACACCTGTGGATTTTTTTAACCTGACTCTCATGTTTTCATAGTGGGATATTCACTATGTGGGCTTAAACAAACATACAGTCAAAAGTCATCAAAATGAATGTGTTTATTATTATGATAATCTGTACTGTGCTCTCTTCTTCTCTGGTCAGTTTTACACAGGACCTGTTGCCTGAAGTTTGTGTTTGTCTGAAATTTTCATTATTTTGGATGTTTATTTAATAATTAGATATTAATTTATTGTTAGATGTTTAGTAATATGAATTCTCTGTCTGATGGGAAGATGGTATCTCTAAAAGCAGTGATTACAGATTCTCTTTTTCCACCTTCGTATGAGAAAATGCTTCTATGTCAACTTCTCCTCCACAGTCTTCCCTCTGATTACCATTTCTGATGCCTCTTTTGTATCTTGTATGAAACCCTTATGACATTAGAATACATTTTTTCTGAACCCTACACACCCAGTGATTTTGTTTTTTCCTTAATGTATTTTTGAGAACAGAACTCACTTCCCTGTCCCTTTATGTATTTTAACTTATTTGTCTTAGATATATTATTACATTGCTGACATTGAATTTGAGGTTTACTAATTTTCATAAGGTTATTGGGGAAAAAAAAAACACAAAACACAACAACCAAAACCAACCAAAAACCAAAACATACCTGATTAGTATGCACTGTTTTCTTATTTTGTGAATTCTTGATTCTCTGTGAATTGTCTCCAAGGCCTTTCAGATTTGTAACATCACCACTGTCATTCTAGGACCAGAAATTATATTGGTTCAAATCAGAATCTGAAAGCCTTTCTCGTGTGCATTATACTCTGATGCCTGCGCTTCCATTGACGAAAGTGAATGGGTGACAGGAAATGGCCCCAAGCTGCACCATGGGAGATTTAGATTAGATATTAGGAAAATTTTGTTCACTGAAAGGGCAGTCAGGCATTACAACAGGCTGCCCAGGGAAGTGACAGAATCTATCACCATGCCTGAAGTTTCTTCCAAAAACCCGTAGATGTGGCACTTTGGGGATGTGTTTAATTGGTAAACATGGTGGTGCTAGATTAATGGTTGGACTCAATGATCTTAGAGGTCTTTTACTATCTACATGATTCTACAATTATCTGTGTTACTTTGCTAGAACAGGGAGCCCAAAACTTGGTGTGCAAAGCTTGGCTGTTCAAGTCCCTGCACTATTGCCTTGGTCATGGATGGTGCTCATCTAATATGAATCTGCTGTTTTCTTGACTAAACTCACATGTCTCCTGTGGTGAATCGTGCTGCTCGTTGTCTCAGGACTGGTTCAACAAGTTTATAAAAATCCAGCCCTTCTCCTCACCAAGGGCAAAATGGACTATTGGGGCCTTCCCCAGTCATTAGTACCTTTGCTCTGGTATTTATGCCCCTTACACACATGGAGCAAACGTGAACATGTACTTCTATTGCACTTAGAATAAAACACTCAGGGTACCTTTAAAGACAGGAATTAGCTTTACCAGACTGAGAGATGAAGACAGTCATAACCAGCCCCACTATTTATATTTCTTTAAAATAAATTCTGCATTTTTGTTTTCTTGTTTCTTAATGTTTTGAAGGATATGTTATCTCTTTTTAATGGTCCTAGAATGTCTGGATCTTGGCTTTGTAAGAAAGCTGCTTAAACAAAATTTCGGATAACTTATATCCGCAGTTGCTGTGAATGTTTTGTATTTCAGTAGTTTCTTATGGCAGCAGCTACAGTATGGTCATTTCATTGGGTTTTATTGCACGAAGTATCTCATTATTTACATGGTAGTAAACCCAGTAAATTAGTATTTACAATGAAAACAATCACTTCCACATGAACAATACAAAATAAGCTGAATCATAGTAAATTATGATAAAGACAAGAATAAGCAGTACTACTAGAAATAAATTGAATTTTGCGTTTTAGCAGAAACATGACCTTAGAAGCAACTAGAACAATGCTTGGTAACATATTTTCCTTAAAGATACTTTGCCTCTACTTAACGAAAATCAGTTTCAGTAAAAGTGTTTCTGCAACCTTGTGTGTCCTGGAGAAGAGAGTCACAAGAAGCTGTTGAATACTCAAGTGCTGTGGCCTTGATACATCAGTTCCCATGCTTCTAAGCAAAGAGTGTCTTTTCCTTCCCTTAAGAGACAGGTATTTCTTTTTCAAAGGCATTTGTCACTTGTTTGCCTTCTAACCACGCCATCTTAGGAGTTTGCTGTAGCTGCCCCTGCAGTCAGCAACAAATGCAGCTACTGAACCCTCCATACAATTAAAAAAAACCCCAAAAATCACAAGAAGCAGTGATTAACTGTAGCACTGAGCTACAATATATTAAAAATACTACACAGGACAGCATAGTGAAGTCAAAGCGCTTTAGTTCTATAATTCATATACACACACACACACTCCTGAGATAGTGTCTTTGAAGATTTCTATACTTGTTGCTGAGGAAGAAAAAGCAGATTTCTTAGGACTTTTGTCAGTAAATGTGTGAAAAACTATAAGCATGCAAGGTGCTGCCTGTGAAATACACAAGTAAAGAATAATCTGTGTTGGAAGAAACCTCTAGAAGTCACTTTGTCAAACCCACCACTCAAGTGTAATAATTACATAAGTTTCATTTATAGAGTAATTAAAATATATGAATGTATGAGTAATGTAACAAAACCAGTAAGAGCATCACACGATTGCTGGAACTCAGTAGCCCACGCTGCAGAATGATAGATTTTTGTCCTTCTCTGTGAACATAAAAAGTCTCCATTTCCACTGATCGTTTCACATTTCTGGAATATTACTAATTCAGCAGAAACTTGTTAATTACTACTGGTAACAAGTTTACTTCAGAAAGACTTCTGCTGACTTGAACAGTCTTTGAATGAGTGCCATAAAATTGAGTAATTTTCTTATTTCAGAGCTGATTTTTAAAGTACTGTCTCTTCATCCTTCCCTTTTTAGAATTTTTTTGTTTATTTGGTGAAAACACATTATTTAATCCTACTGCTTTAAGAGAAAAAGCTATTTTAAATTTCTAATAAGAACAGAAATATTCAAGTGACAAATAAAACTGCCTATTCCCTTTTCTTGCTTACTTAGTGTCTGAGTTGCTGATGGAACTCCCAACAAAATGTCAGTCTGTGCTTATCACCTGCTGTTGGTGATTGCTATCTAAGCACCCAGCACACGCAGAAAACCTCATTTACTCAGTATTCTTTTCCATCTCCCTCTAAATGTCTGGAGAACAAAACACTGTAGGAGAAAATAGGAGTTCAAACCTTAGGAACTACAGTTAGCACAGTCTTGTTAAGAGCACAGGCCAATCCAGCAATAAGTAAAGTCACTTCTGAACCTTCAGTCTCCAAGTGACATGAGAGAGCAGGAAGTTCACAGAGAAGCTTGGATGGGAAAATTCTTTTTGCTTTAGTCCACAGTTAAAGGATTACAGCTTTGATCCGTCTATTTTGAATGTCTGCAATATGAAAAGTGTTTTGAAGTTGTGCTTCTGCTTTCACAAGCTGCTTTACTTTGACTGACTGGAATTCCCCTCTTGGAAAATATTGGTTTAAAAGACAAGGGGATAGAGCTGTCTCAGCTGTGTAAATGAAATGCTCTTTCAATGTTTGTTTAGCTTCCCTAGATGAGTTGTTCATTCACTAAATATTGTTGCATGACTACATTCATTGCCCTTCCCTGTCGTTTCCTCCTTGATTTTGAAGGAGGATGGATTTTGCAAAGAGCTAGTAACTTCTATTGTGCTTTTAACAATAGCAGACACTCTGGAGTAGATGGTGTTACACTCACGCTAGCTAGGGATGAAAACAGCCTGGCCATAAGTGCATCCAGGCAGCTGCTTAAATTGTTTATGGTTTAAGGGTGGGTCCTTACATTACGCTGGAGACTAGAATCAGGATACTCAAGGAACTCACTGGAAAACAGATGCTTCAAAAGCAAATCGTTTAAGTTTTAATGTTGGATTTTGTTGCATGTCATTAGATTTTTAATTGTATTTGCCCAGCAGAAATGTCATTAGCCAGTGTCATGATTCTGAAGGAGTTTAAATGCATTTTAAATATTGAGGAAAAATCTTTTTAAATTAATAACCACCGCATTCATAAATATCTGTCAAATGATAAAACTCAGTGTACAAGGGAGGAAGGATGAATGTTCATTATCCATATACTAAACTACAGTAAATGAGCTGTAGAAACAACAGATAAGAAACAGGTATTGCCAGATTTAAATTTAGCAGGCTAAGCCTTCACGGGCTATTTTTAAAAGGACTGTAAATAAGACTCCCCAGCTCCGAGTACATTGCTGTTTTCTTTAAAAATTTGGGTTGTCATGGTAGGATGGTTGGATAGTAGCCTGAAATGTAGGCCGTTTTTATAAAAAATCCAAACTATGGCTTTGGAAAGCAAGTTTTAAAAATGTGGAAAAGGACTGCATAATTTCCTGACTGGATTTGGTTAAGTAATGCAGTGCAACACCACCTTCATTTCCAAGGGTAAACATAAGAGTGATGCTCATTAAATATAAATTCTTAATAGCATCTACAGTCTTAATTAACCATCCAGACAAGAGTATCTAGGAAGCTGTGAAGAATGGCAATAAACAGAAATGGCATTTTTTAGGATATGTTTTAAGCTTGTTCGAATGAAATGGAGTACAAATATTGCATGCATTATGACAATACCAATGTCCTATGCAGTGTGAGTAAAAGGCAGAATTTTAAAGGGGATCCTTCCTCAAGTCAGCTTCTTAAGAGTAAGGTGTGGTCTGCTACAGAAACAGGTGCAGACTGTTTAATGCATCATAACACTAACAATAGGAGGCCAGTAAACAATAAATATTTATTAGCTGTTATCTTCCCCTTGCATTGTATTTATTTTATGCTTGCCTCTGAGCTGCTTTGAAATGTAGGGGAGTTTATTCATCCCACCTACCATTCCTTTTTATGATGCAGCTTTTATCATTCCTTATGGAGTAAGTGTGACTTGATGTTTAATGTTATCAGACATCTGAATCATCAGAACTGATTAGGTAAAAATTTTGCCTCTTAAATGAGAGCTAAATATAAGCTAGGAAAATCCAATCTCTGTTTCAGGGTTATTGTTAGTGATACAGGGTTTCTGAGCAGGAAACTCTGTGGGCAAGTGCAGTGGCCCTCCAGCCAGCCAGTGCCATCAATGAGAAGTTAACTGAACCACCTTGAAGGCAAGAGGCACAGTGGCATTTCCACACATTATATATGACATTATTGTAGCTATAGATACACAATCTGTTCTGCTGGTACATAGACACTTAGCAGGAACAATTTTCTGAATTGAGGATAATGATTTAAGTTCCTTAAATTACATGACATTTTTACGACGAAAAAGAATTAACAACCTGAATGTCTCATTATAAACAGTGCAGCAATCTGTTGATTCTGGCCATGAGGCAGCATCCAAAGCAGGTAACTTTAGCATGTAGTCTTACCTATTGCACTGGGTTTTATTAAGGTAAGTACTTTATTCCTGAAGTGAAGGAGCATGTTAGGGAAGACTGGCAGTATGGGTAAAGCTATGTATCTTCTTAAAACCAATACAAAAACTCACTTGTGAAACACCCAAATGGCTGTTGGTAGTTGAGATGCTCCTAATGTCAAAAACAGAGAGAGACAGAGAGATACAGCAGAGGTGTACATTTGGGGTTTATGGTCTGTTTTCTTTCGAGACCATTTTGAGCTGTTAATGAGGGGGAGAGTTTGCGTCTCCCAGGTACTGGCATTATCACAAAGCAATAATGCAGGACCTGCAAGTTCAATGGTATGTTCAAGTGGAAACTGCATAGTGTACAAAACAAGAAGCTGATATTTTGCAGAACCACGCATTTAAAAATTGCAATTAATAGTATTAATGTAACTCCATGCTACATGGATGCATGTCGTATCTGAAAGTTGACACCGGTTAACTGAGGGTGTACTACAGTACCATTGAAAATGGTGATGCAGTGAAATGCTTTTGTGATGCAGTGAAAATCCTATCACAGTACAGACAGACGTGAGTGTTTACATATCAATAGCATATGAGAAATTGAGAAGAGCTCATAGTTATCTCCCTTTGACCATTTTTATGACAAGTCAAAAAGCAGACTACTCTATATTACAACTTATTAATCCTGTTAGAGTCCCTTTGCAACAGAAAGCACAATGCTTCTCATTCTTGACTTAATAAAGATCTGATATGCTCCTTCATCCATCACTTGCTAGCCTTGAGCTGCTTTGTATTACATTGAGAGCTGTTTTGCTAACTTAGGTACTTTATAAAACAAGTTACCTAACTTGGATTTACTTTCTCTCTCTCTTACTTTACCCTTTTGTGCATTAATCATCAAGTGGCATCTGAAGGTACCCAGGGATACTTAAAATGGTACCTACACGGGTACATGAAATGGTTTAAATTAAACCTTTTCCAGAACACTTTTATATTTTGTGATTTAAGTATGATACTCATTGCTTAATACTGTAAGACACTGTTATTTTGAAGGAATTAAAGTGTTCACTCTTTGTGCAAGAAAAGCTTAAATACAAGAAAGAGTGTGAAATTATGAGATTGTTTACTTTTCAGTGGCTTTTACTGTGAAGTGATTTATTTGTTTATATACAGTTGTTTACCTATTTCCTTCTGTGTCTTCTTTTCTTTAGGGAGTGACTTATATATTAAAACAGAGGGAGACAGTGTAAAAGTAAATGAAAATGGCCCAGGTGAGCTAGCTGCGTAAGGGGTAGGATTAACCCGTACTGTGCTCCACGGACCTCTGAGGAAAAAGGTAATTTTCAGTTTATGCCGTTCAAGAGAGTTCAACACCGAGCTTCTGCAGCTAGGGACTCCTTTCCTTTTTCAATTTGTAAGCATAGACTTTGGAAACTGATGACACTAGCTTAGGCACACATTTTGTGTGAAAACACAGACAGGATGAGACCTTCTCTTATCTCGCGCGCTTGAACTGAGGGAGACTCAAGCTGAAATTGCTTGTCTATCTGCTCCGAAGCACAGACACGTTGAGGGCGCTCTGATTACCCAGGAGAATGCTCTAACCACTGGGCTATCATGTCTTAAGAGTTATCTCTCTTGCCTACATTCCGTAAATATTCCCTAACGACCTTGTCCGTCCGCACAGCGCAATGAATAAATATACAGAGTGGTTGAATGTCGCTAATGTTATGTAACAGTCCACATGCTTAGCATCAACAAAGATTCTTCTGTGTTATTTCAATAGTGTCGGCTGATACCCACATCTGCTACCCACTTCCTGCTAGCTGAGCTCAGGGGCAGCGTATGGATCGGAGACTGCAAAGGAGAGCAAGGGGCTGCTTTGCTAACATAGCTTCAGAGTACTTCAGAGCCGCTCTCTCTCCCCAGCCTATTCTACTTTCAGCGAAAAGTACAGCGACCCAGCCCGGCTGCGGGTTCGCAAGTTTCTGTTTGTCCCTGCTCTAATTCAAATGAAAGCACAGGGATGCTGGACACTGAGAAACAATAACTGACTAGTTTTGGGATTTTGATTCTTTTTTTGTCGTGTTTGTTTGTTTGTGACGGTTTGTGCCTCCGCTTTTTAAATCTGCGTTTTTTAAACGTCTGCTAATATCACTTTATGCCCGGAAAATGCAAAACCTTCTAGGTTGGCTCCTTGACTTCTCTCTTTGTTCTTCTCCAGAGCAGAACAAGACAATTGCACTTACTTTATGCACGGAACAATTTTATGCCCCACCATGATTACATTATTAGTTTTCTCATATTATTGATATACATTGCTTTGATGAGTTATGTGTCTGCTGCATAATGACCTTCTCTTCAACAGAACTGTAAATGACCTGTCCTCAGGAAAAACCAGGAACTGATACAGCAGATGGGAGCCAGTTGTGAGATCCATCAGCCTATGAAATATTACCGAGTCAGGGCACTTTTCAAAGATAACTGTATACCACTGAGTAGAGCATACTCCTGAATACGTCAATTGTACTCAGCTTGTTTTTTACAAGAGCACTGTACTTTGGCAGGGTATCAGCATGTAGAGTGTTGTAAAATACCTGCAGGCAGAGCGCAGAAAATGCTTTTTCTTTGTTCTGGGACTGAATTAAACATTGTTCAATGTTTTTAAGTCCTTCCTCTTCCCCATAGAGCAAAGGAAACCACGCTTACCTGGAAGGCCAAATTGTGCACTCCTGAGCGATCACGGTTGGTCTCCGTCAGCTCCATGTGCTTGGTGTGGACGGGAGAGTTTTGGGTGAACGCTGGAAGCTACTTGCAGCACAGGGCAGACTCTGCCAACACCTGATTAATCCAGCCACAGGACCGGTATCACTTGAAATCAAGGTAGCTGGAGGCCTTCTCAGGTTACTCTTACTCCCACTTAGCTCCACCTTCACACTCCGCTGGCACAGCCCCTTTTGACCAGCATGAAAAACGGCCTTCAGAGACAAGAATAGAGAATACCTGCAGGCCCAAGAAACATATTTCACCCAGTATATCTCTGGGTGATCCTAAAGGCAAATGTGTATACTTTTATGACTTCTATCTTTCCTCACTTGCATGGGAGAAAACCATCCACATCCAGATTTTGAGAGGGTAACACATTTTTTGTCCTTTTTAACAGGTATTCTCAAGTCATTATTTTTGTGATATTACTGTAGCTTTATTTTCATAGTAGTTGGGGACTTCACCTAGCAAGAGAAAAAATGAGAATGAGAACAACACTCAAAACTCTGACAAGTGCTGGTTAAACCACTTTCAATTGGCATCCTGTATCTTATGGCATGGAGTCTTTTGGTTATCTGTCCACAGATTACTCACCTTTAACTGAAGAGTTTTTCTAATACTTTCCAGGCTTTCTATTTGCAGTATTGCAAAAGTATGTTCTTAAAACTATCAGCTGGGTCTCTTACCTATGTTTTTTGTTGACTATGGTCTTTGTGAATGTAGCTTGTTCTGTATAAGTCGTGAAAATACTAGCACTATTACAGACACCAATCTCAGATGGGATTTATGTGAATATAAATTTTGCCATTAAGAACAGCAAAAATGACTGTGTTCTGTTTCTTGGAAATACAGCAAAGTATATTTATGAATTCATTAGCTGTCTACATTCATAACTTTTTACATGCAGATGGAAAATGGCATGAGTTGTGCCTCACCCTGTGAAAAGCAAAAAACTATGCCCTGTTTTACGTATAAAACCAGAATGGATTGGCATGGCTGAATATATTATTTGAAATAATGAGCAAGTACATGAATAATAAGATGATGCATCTTTCTGAGTAATCTTCCAACTGTTTTACTAATATTATAAATCATACCGTTGCAATATGTGCTTTCTGAATATTATAACTATTGCCCAAAAAGGAGGACTAGTTGGGTCTTTTTTTTTCTTGCAAGGAGTGAAGGGTTTTTAATGATTTTTAGGTTTGCAGTGTTCATAATATTTTTGGTGACCCAGGTTTTGAAAACAACATGTTTATTGTTAATTGTATTTGCCCTGTCAGTAGATGAAATTTTCTGACTAATTACTCCTCTCTGCACAATACTTTTCAGCAAGAAATTACTGCAAATATCTTTAACAAGTTTTTATACAATTGCCTGCTGATTTCTGCATACCTCAGCTGCTTTCTCTTTCTTTCTTCCTTCTCTCCTCCTTCCAATTTTGAGCATGCTTTTACTACAAGAAGGCAGAGGAAACAAGGCAGTGAATAATTTCCATATCCAGTCCATGCAATCTTAAAATCTGTAATCTGCATTTGCATGGTTGGAAGAAAGTTCTACCCTCCTAACAATTACAAGACACAAGTATTTTCTGCTCTTGTTTCTTATCTTCTGGCAACGCATTAGATAATTTTTAAAACTGTTTTTCTCATTTAAAAGAATCTCAGAATAACACTCAATATTTCAATGTGATTTCCTCCTTTGAGTTATATTTTATGTTAGAAAACTCACAGCATATTTAAAACAAAAATATCCACATATCCAAGAAAAATCCTGAACTCACTATAAAAATCATGACATACGCCATTTCTCTGTGGACAGAGGACCACACATTTAAAGAAAATTAGGTAACTTGCTGATATTTTTTGACATGATCAGTCAGAATTATATTTAATGTTTGGTTTACAGCAAACCCCTTCCTTTTTCTGGTTAGTTTAAATACTTATTTGAAGACATATTATGTGTATGAGGGATATTTCATCCCACCATTTCAACTGATAACAAGCCTGGATGTCTGTTTTCCACTTACGTGATTCCTTTGGCTGCAAGAAAGCATTAAAGACTCACATTCTTAAATGTGAGGGTGTTTTTACAACAATAGATTAATTGCTAGGCTGGAACAAATATGTGTTGCCAAAATTCTACTGACTAATAGCAGACAAAAAAAAAATGACAATAACCTTAGGGTTGTTTCCAAAGAATAGCGTTAAGAAACATTATGTTCCATCCCACTATTTCTGCATAAACTCTGGAATCTCTTTATCTTATTTAGAGGAAGACCAAACAAAAGGCCTAATTCTCTCAGTGAATTTCACATATAAAGGAGATTTATATTTTTCCTAGTGTGAATAATACATGGAGGAAGTTTATTTTCATCTGAAGGAATAATTTTCCTGGGTGCTTCTCACTTTCATTTTTAATGGTAGAAGTTAATTAATTTATTGAAAGAATGCTTTTTCAGTTAGCAGGCCTGAGAAGCTAGGGAAGAAAAGCATTTTATTGTATTAAAACAGTAATCTGGAAAAGAATAAACTACTTTTCATATATAGACTAAGGAAAATTTAATGTTAATGTATTGGGTATTTTTACAATATTATGTAGAGCTGGCACAGTTAACTACTGTTATTTAATCATACATATGATCAAAACGTAGAAAATGAATAAAATTTTGTAATTAATATTTTAAAAAAAGTTTTGAATATAACAGCTATTTTCTTGAATCCTTTCCTCAAAACATGTGAAAGGTGTTCCATTCCATTCCCCAGAAATTTTTTAAGGAAGCTGAATGTTATCACACCTTCAGAGTGTTTTTCCTTGTATTCTACTGCAGATGAAGGAAATAAGAAGTCTTGTTAGTAGGAGAGGCTTTCAGCTGAGCTTTTTGCTTATAGGTCTGAGTGGCAAAGAAACTGAATGCTATGGCAAGTAAACAAGGTATTTTGTTAGCAAATGAAACCTTCCCACTGCCAAATAACTCTGCCATGAAATGCTAGTCACAAGGTAAAGCATTCAGAACCTCTTTGTGCCTCAAGTAGCAGCACAACAATGCTCAATTTGCTCTAACATTGTTACACAGCCTAGATAGGCCAGAAAGGTTTTTTTGGGTAGTACAAAAATATTAATCAACAGCACTGCTTACTGTACACACAGCAGGCAAATACATAGCAACATGATTCTTAATAATTTGCTAGGTGCATCGAGAAGATGAGAAGGAGTATGAAGAAACAAGTAAGGTATTTTAAAAAGAGTAAGGTCATTCTGGGTATTTTTTTGTTGAACTGTGAGAAGCAACTTCATAGGTAGAATTTGTAAAGTTCTAAAGGTCAAAAATTCAAAATTTTTACATTCTTAAATGATCCTACTTATTATGTATAATTTTGTTAATATTACTCAGCTGTGATTTCAAGAACATTTCAGTTAAAATTTTCAAAAGCATTGAGATAAACAAATCTCAATTTTTCATATGTGCCCTGAATAAACTGCACCTCAGAAGAAAGGTGAATGAAAAAAACCATGGTTACCATTGACAAATGGTTGGCAAATAGAAGATTAGTTGCTTTACATTTTGCTATATATCCCAACATTTATGTACCCAGTCCTGCTTATACCTCTTCTGACTTTTCTGAATGAAAAAAGTGCCTTCCATATTTGGAAAGACATGGGCCAAAAAGATATTTTTTGTTAATATCTATAACCTCCAAGCTCCAGGTGTTTGCAGTATGGGCTATTCAGTTTTTAGAAACATCTTCATACCAGTGTCAAAGATTAACCCTCCACATCATCATGAGAATAAAAGGTGAAGGGAAGAAAATAGTGTCTCGGGGGAAAAAAACCTCACAATTTTATGTGTGTAAAATTGTCCCTCAAAACACACTTTTCTTGGAAAGTTTGACTTTGGGACTCGTTTTTATCAAAGGGGAATTTCCAAATTCTCAGGTACTGCTTTTGCATTTTGAAGGGAAAAGCAGACTGTGAAAAGCTCTTAGCAAGATAAAAACAGTTAAAAAAAAATGCATAATGGTGTCAAGTTTGACGAGATTTGGACACAAACCCCTGGATCTCCACTTTTAAAAATCGTTTATGTCTGTACAAAGTGACTGTAAATGAGGGGGCTGAGTGGCCAGGCGCTGGTTCCTCCCAGGTCCTGTTCTGAGTTCAGTTTTTGGTTCTTGCTAGTCACATACTCTTGCCCAGTAAGTTTGCAGCTCCTACTCTGACTTGCAGCTCTCCCTCTGAGATCTTTCGAAATCAGTATGAATTTGAGCAGACTTATTCTCTTCCTTGTTTCTCTTGTCTTGTTCACTTCCTCGTTTTTCTGTGACAGTAGAAATGAAACATTTTCATACTTTCCAGCTGAACTAAAGTTGCCCCTTCACGGGAGGGAAACCCTGTGAAAGAAGTGCATGATAACAAAAGCAATGAATTGGGGACGAAAGACTTCTCACAGGAAAGTCAAGGGCTTTGAGGGCTCTTGTGTTTTACTTTGTGGCAAATACCTGTGTAAAGTTTAAAAAACGGAATCCTGGGCACGTGCTCATTTTTGCTTTGTAATAATTTTGCCTTTCTGTAAAATTCCTGTTCAATGAGATGAAATGCTACAGAGAATCAACAAGGCAGCCAATCACTCCTGTTGTGAAAACAAGACCTATGAGCTGGAAAGTGAGTTACAGGTATCATTACTTTTTGCACTTCCTGCAAAGGCAGGTGTGACCAACCCCGTTAGGAAATTGGTTTATAATTGTGATATAATGAAGCAATTGCAATTCTTTCTGTAATTCTAGTTGTAGTGTAGCTGGCATGTGCAAGGACTGTGCATGCAAATGTGTGCCTCTGGGCATACCTGTAGTGCGTCACGGGAACTTCCCAGCTTGTTTCTGTACCGATGAGAGAGTGGACTCATTTGTGACAAATCACTTCACTGAATTCCTAGCTTGCTTTGTCTCAAAGAAACTGCCTAGCTGACACTGGACCTCCCCAAGTGCTCGATTCCCAGAACTGCCAGGTGTTTTTCTTGCAGCCCCCATACGAGGCTGAGACCAGTTGATAGGTGTTACGTGCACATTGAGATGTGTCAATGGATATCCTGGGTGGAGAAACTGAATAATCCTGGGAGCTCCTCCGGGCAAGGCAGCTCCTATCGCAGTGAAAAAAGTTGACCAAAAGGTGCATAGATAAGAGAATTAGAATAACGACTGGAAACTGATCCTGCATATGTAGGAATAGTAAGGTAGAATAATCTTTTGTCCACTGCCAAGATAATTAGAATATGTTTTGTAGGTACTTAAAATTAGCCCATAGCAATTTATCATGCCCTTATTAGGGTAGTTACCCTGCTTATAGGACTAGAATCTAACTAGGATCACTAGGTTTGTAAAAATTTATCTCAATTACCATTCAGGAGTCTGATATGATCCAGTGAAAATGCCATTGCAACGCTTGCAATGGGGAGTCCTGCACCATCTGCATGGTGACTGACAGCCCTGTTTGAGAGATTTAGTGCTCCACGAAAGCATTGCCTTATCAGTACAAAAGATCACGGGAAATTATTTTTGTAACTAGCATTCTGTCTGTGAATGTTTGTACAGGTCAGAGAGTATTCTTCCTAAAGCAAAACATTCTCGTATAAACCAACATAAATTATCACTACTTGTTTAAAACTGAGGTGAGAATCTGACAAGTTCGTGGTTTGTTTTTTCTTCAGTCCTTGTTGTATATTTGTTTGTTGTTGTTACAATCCAAACAATGATACTTACCTACTTCTCGAACTATTTTTTACATAAGTGAATAGAGATATCCTGCGAGTGCAGTGTAAGCTGGAGTATAGTACTGATTTTCAAGCTGGCATGTACAAGCATGTAGCAGCACAAATTAACATTTTCCTTATAAAGCATTTCAAAATAACTACTAAGAGGACAGCCATAGATCAGAAATCTAAAAAACCTGAGCAAAAGTTCTGAAAGTGTTTAGATGTCTGTCTACAAGGAAAAGATATAACACAAAACTTATTCTTCTCTGTGATTATTGCTTTCTTTGCACACTTAATAGGGTTTCTGGAGCTTGTAACTGCAAGAAGGTGTTGATGAGCAGGAGCTTAAACCAGTCAGTGGGAATCCTCACTGCCTACGTAATGAAGAGCAAGTCACAAAAAATTCGGTACTTACATTCCTTACATTTAATGATAAATCACTTATTGTTATTGGGATCCAAGGTAATTTAGAAACTGAATATACAGTGCTCAGTGTGGTTCCCTTTGGAGACACTCATTACGTAGACGACAAAGATTCACTGCTGTAATGATGGCAACCAGCAGTTTATAGAGCTGGAACCATTGCAATGAGGTTGAACATTTTTACAAAGAACTGTAACTTTCACCTGCAGTCCAAGTTACTTAGATTTGAAAAGCAGCAGCACTGATGAGAGGTTTAACCTTGAAGTCTCTGTAAGACTGTCTTAACTGCCAGCAAATGGTCCTATCTTTCCTTTTTTTAAAACCATCACCTGGTCACACTGGCAGTTCAGCAAGCTTCTATTTTTGGAATAACAGAACTAAGGATTGTGCCCTAATTTACAGCACCTCCAGAGTCAGGGGCTCCTTAAGAACACAAAAAAAAAGTAGGAGGTAGAGGATTGGGATGCATGCTACTCTGAGTACCTTTAACTTAGTGTACTAGTACTAGAAGTATTTTCATCTAGGACAGATAACAAGGCCTATTCAAGGACGTGAAGTACTATACTAATACAAGCTCTTTTGGGGGAAACTTTTTACTCATTAACTTTTACTTTTCATTTGTCTGTCTGTTTGTTTTGATTGAGTTTTGTTTTGGTTTTTTGCTTATATGATGCTGATACTTCCTCTGAGAGAGTGGCAAATACACTACTCATACACTTCCACTAAACAATCCTACTTTAATTATATACATAAACTTTGGTGGGATGGATGACTTGGAAGCAAGGCAAGCATACACTGAGGTTTTGAATTAATATTCCACAGGCCTACAGCAAGAACAAATCTCCAGAAATGAGACCAGTATGGAGGATAAAGTCTTGAAGACAAATGAGGTTGAATTCTAAGTTACTGTGCTAAATCTCTCCCTCATGCTGGTTCCCTAGGTGCACTAGAGATGATACAGCATCTCTCTGCTTGATGCAATGGGAACACCCAGCATGATTCTATTAAAGGTCGTTTCTCGAGTGCTGAATGCAATTTGAAAGAAACAGAAGCATGAAAACCTTTTACAAGAAAGAATCCTACACTTTGAATATCAGGAAGACGGTTCATTGAAATACTTAAATATGATTAAGCACCCTTTTGTATTTTTTGTATCTGTGTATTTTGCATTTATTGACCAGATGCAGAAGTTGAAGTAAAATATGTTTCAGAATAGAAAATAGATTCCTGTGTTCTGAAATACTACACCGACCAAGGACAACATGTGCACTCGGTTTGAACTCCAAGGCATTTTTTAAAATTGCTGCCTCCAGGGGAGGGAGAAGCACGATTTAAAATGATCTTTTGAATTTTTAATGGATATTTAGAAGTTCAAGCCATTGCAGCAGCTGAGGAGAGTTAAGGGAAGAGGTCAATAGTGGCTAAATAGCACTCTTAACATACCGCTGTTAACACAGCGAAAGCTGTTATCATCCTGATAGCTTTCAGGGAGTACCCGGCTTAGAGAACAATAGGGAGACCTCTAGGTTGCCCCAGCATCACAGCAGTGTTGTCCAGACCAGTTCTTCCAGCTGAAATCAACTCAGTGTTGGAGCCTGGAGATGTTTGTGCCCTGTGGCATCCCAGCAGGACCATTCCACCCATCCCCTGCACTGTTTGCTTTGTCTGGGAAACAGTCAAACTCATCTTGCAAGATAGCCAGCCTGGAACTATCCCTAAGAGTAAAAAATACGTGTTCTAAGCACAGTTTAGTATAAGGAGTTGCAATCTCCCACTTCTCACTAAGAAATTTGGGATATTCATTTAAGGTCCAAGAGACACAAAGCTACATCTTATCTGTCAAGGCAAAGGGCTTAACAGGGCGTAAGTAGATTTGGACAACCAGTACCATAAATTATTACTCCTTTCGCCAGTGGATCCTATGTCTGTGCAAGTAATCTGTTAGTGGGAAATTTACATTTGCAGTCTCATTTTTGCAGCTTTCGTTTGACTATGTGTAAAAAAAATCCAAAGCTTATTATAATATTTCTGTACCGCAGGCTGTATGTACTGATGGTTCATTAGTACACTTTCAGCTAAATATTTCCTGACCTAATGACCTTTTGAATTTTTTAAAATATACTGCTTTATAGAGTAACCTGTTCATAAAACTGACACAACATAACCTAAAGACATTTTTTCCTTGCTGACAGAAAAAAACCGTAATCTATCTCACTTCACCTTATCACTACTGTAATTTTTCTTCCAGCTTTCTCAACAAGAGTGCTCTCTAGCAGACTCATGTGACCTAGATCTAAAGATTGATGTCACACAACAATGTTGTTGCAGAAGAATTGTTCATCTAGCTTGTACTAAAAACACTTTTGAAATTTGGTGATAGGTATGCACAAAACTTCTACATAGAGAATCCTGTTCATTTCAGTCTTCTGATTCCCGATATAGTTCCTTTTAATTTTGGCAGATCTCATACAGTTTGCAATTTCTCTGCATGTCTTTAAATTCCACATGTTCATCCTGGACAGGTCTATGGGATCCTTGAATTTTACTGGTGAATAAATGAGACCTTTTTAAGAAGTAGGTGAGAGTGTGCCGTAAATAAAGTCAAACTAATCCTTCCAGGATCCATTTCCAAACCTTAGTTGTGTACCCAAACACAACACAGTGGAGTGAGTCCTGTTCAGTATGTATGAGGAGTAACATCTAGCTTAAAAGTAGTGAAGGGGAAAACAAATTGTTTACCATTGGACTAAAAAGTACATAATTAGTTTAGAAGCAGGAAGGAATTGCAACCTGAGGGCAAGATGTTCTAGTTAATTATGGGAGCGGGTGCAGAACATAATGAGAGAAAAGATATTGTGTGCCAGAAACCTAGCAATTGCCAGTTGAATAGTGAATGCCACATGTGGGAAAAAAAGCAAATAGCTTGTCACATCTCCCTTTAACCACTGAATAAGTACTTGCTACTTCTTTTTTGATTCTTGTCTTCCTTTGTGAACTTCTTTCACATTAAACAGGCTGTCCATTGACACCCTCTGGAGTTGCTAATTACCATCCAAGTCAGACCTTCTATCAGAAAAGCTGCCTCTTCCAACCATGCCTAACCACTAAGCTACACACTATACATCTGTTTCTGACTAACTAGCCAAGTCCTCTAAGGACAGCTCTAATTATTTGTGATGGATTATTCATTTTACAAAGCTTTACACTTAAGTACTTTAAAATATATTCGAAAATTCCATTGGAAGCAAATTGCCTTGCAGAGCTGTCTTGCACCAGCTGTATACAAGATTAATTGTTAGGCAGCCCCAAACCACACTGTGTGGGAATCATATTACAGTCCTCGTAGTGATCGATGTGTAGAACTATGAAAGGTTAGGTGCACTTCGTGACCCCATTCTTTCTTGGAAAGGGGAAACAAACTCTAATAAATTATGTAATTTTAAGCAGAGGAGTAACATTTGTTGGTAGCAGAAATACAATATATGTGTGGTGTTCTCCAAATAGGCCACACACCAGAGACTGTTAGAGCAGGAAGTCTGTTTACCCTAATGTGACAGTGTTAGCAAGCACTGGTCTTTCGAGCTGTCTTTCAGGTCTGCATAGTGAATGTAAGCATTATTCTTCCTGTTTCTCATATATATTCATACATATACCCTGATTCCCTGACGAAATAGCAGAACAAAAGTATCTGGTCCATGCATACTGATAGATGCATTCTTTGGTGTACATTCATATCGGATTTCCTGCCAAGAGTCAAAGTTTGACTTGAAAGACAGTGCTAGATCCCCCTGCTGCTTGTGAGAACTCCCAAATGGGGAGGTCATCCTTGGTCCCAGATCCTCTGTGGAGACACAAGAACAGCCAACTCCCTGCCCACGTCCTCTGGTGACACTTAAATCCCACTTTCTGTTTTGCTGTGGTATCTACTACTTGGATTAACTTTAACCCTTCTCTTTTCAACACTTACATTAAATCACTCCTGTCTTGTTTATATCTAGCCTTCCTAAGTAAGGATTTTTTCTCTTTGTCAGTATGAGAGTCTCAAAGCTCAGCTATGGCCAGTAGTACTAATTACTATCAT
Source organism: Pachycephala philippinensis (assembly GCA_013397055.1). NCBI lineage: Eukaryota > Metazoa > Chordata > Aves > Passeriformes > Pachycephala > Pachycephala philippinensis. Next base: position 8,850 of record VWZT01007977.1, on the reverse strand, counting down.
ACTGATAACGTATACACACAGAATAATTAACCCACTGCTGCCTATAAAATTATAATCTTATTAAGAGTCTTGGATTCCATTTAGAGACATTGATTTTCTGATTATCTTCCTATGTCATATTCAGGCTTTTAGTCTTCACCTTTATGCCTTATGCAATATTGAAGCTATGTATTCTATTTCATCTTTTCTGTGTTTTTACCTTGGTCATTCCATATATTCATGTTTCTGCTTTAATCTCCAGCTTTATTTATTGCAAATTTATCATAAGTTCGGTTGGCTTTCCTAATCCTTTAATTTCACCATTTCTTTCATCTCTTTCTCTGCCTTTCAACTTCCTGCATCCTGCCCTGGTGCTTCCTAAGCTTCAAGAAGTTGCACAATTTCTGTTCACCATTACTCTTCTTCAAGACTCTCTGAAGACAATTTAACCAGAAAACTTTCCTGCTCCTGCTTTTTGTACTGATTATTGTTGTTTGAACTCAATTCCTTCAAAACTTTTATTTACATTGCTCATATAGTAAGTTACAGAGGGAAAATGAACATGACCAGAGGACAGAAATTTTTTTGGTATCTGCAAGGGACTCTTTGTACATTACCTGCTTAAAATAATAAACGGTGAAAAATTCAAGCATAATTATTTTTAATGAGAAGGCATTCCCTGCCATTTTTATGAATCAGCCATCTAACAAGACTAATGAAAATAAAACTCAGCTAGGGCTTCTCTTTTTGACTGAAAATCACCAATTTTCAAAAATTACATACAGTTAGATTTTGTTGAAATTAACCAGTAAGATCAAAAGATAAAGAAGGGAAAGGGGTTTGGTGCCAGTGGGTCAGAGGGCCAGGCAGGCAGTGTGGTGTCATCTCCCAAGTAAGCAGGAGGGAAGAAGGGATAAGGCCCAGGAGCTGGTCCCTGCCTTCGGGTGGGCGGTGCCCTGGCGTGCCCAGTGGCCTGGGGGATCCTTCTGGATGTTGTAGAGTGTTGTTGCATTGTGGTCAGTGCATCGACTGAGACACCCACATTAATGGCAGCCCATGAGGGTGCTGGCAGTGATCCTACGTGTTTAAGTGCGCTTTCTCCTGAAGGTCTTGCCAGCACACCTAAGTTCTGAACCAAAAGAAAACTTTTAAATTAAATTTTGAGGCATTCCAGGAAATGGAATAGGCCATATTGCTACAGAAGCCCAGACATGAGGAGAATGATTTCCCATTCTGGCTACACTTTTTAAACTCTAATGTATCTCTGTTGTCCCCAGGAGGATGGGTTTGCATTGACCTGTACGTTCAGATTTGTTAACCATTTGACGTTGTACCAGAGAGACTTGTATATGACCACAGACAACCGATGGATGCTGTGTGTTAACACCCTCACCTCCATGTGCAGATGTAGACCGAAGAGTCTGCGCTGCAAACAGGTCTGTTGGACACTTGATGGCAGTATTTGCTCTGGGTTCTTCCTCTGGTAACTCCATTAGTTCTGTTTAATACAGTCTCCGGAGAGCTGTAGGCATTTTGGGAAGGGGGCACAGGGCGGAAGGGAGTGACAGAAGAGGAGTAGAAGGACAGTAAATATAATTTAGTCTCTTCAGTCCTAATGCTGCAGCTGTCAAAAACGATTTTCCTTTAACTGTTTCATTTTCCTTGTTATTGTTGACTTTCTGCCTTGGGAGCTCTCACTGACCCTGTCTATTCGATCTCAGGACAAAAGTTACGTGAAGAGATTTGAAATCTATCACAGTGCAGCTGATAACATTGATCTGGTTTCTATTGATTAAAAGTGAAGGTAGGATTGTAATGACAGCATTAGCCTCCAATAATTATTGTGTTCAAGGGACTACAATTCTTCTGCAGTGGCTGAAGAACTTGTCAACTGGCAGGTGCTGCAGAATATCTCTGAACAGGTGAGTAGGTGAGAGCAGTCCCCAAGTGTAATGAGCAGCCTCCTACACAGCTTCCTGCTGATTCACCACTGGTGATACTTTTGGAAGCAATTATCTGAGAGTGGCTAGCCTGTACAGATGACCAAACCAATCCCCTGCTAATGTTGCACACAAATGGCAGAGGTAGAAAGGTGGCAAGAAGCCATCTGGGGGAAGCTGGCAAGTGCACCTCAGCTCAATACAAGGGCTGCAGTGAACAGGAATGTATAAACCACTTCAGCACATATATTCCAATACCTAATTTCAACCCCTTCTGTGTTCTGAAACTTGTATCACACCTGTATTTTTATCAGATAAAATTTGTGTAAATGCTTGTGTTTCAGTTTTGTTTTGGTTTTGTCTGTTTTTGTATATGTGAATAGCAGATTAAAGTGGTGCCACTAGTAAAAGCTACATCCCGATGCTCCAGTAAAACGGAGAAATCAAGCGTTCTGGTAGATATTTTGTTTCCTTAATGCAATCAGCTTTTTACAGTTAATTAGAACAAAAGAAATACTTTAGGGTCCCCCTCCTCCCAGTTTCGGTTCTGCTTTTCCTGCTTGTTTCAGAGGAGAGAATCTGTGGGTCTCATGAGATAGTTTTTACAGTATGCAATAAATTCGTGTTATATTATGGCTTTCTTCATGATGCTCAAAACTCTGGATTTTTGTCCTAAAAAATGACACCAGGAGTTTTAAAAAAATCACACTAGAAAGCAACTCAGTCTCCCTCAAATGCTAAAAGAGATCTTTAGCTGATATAAAGCAGTATATATTTAGTATTGCTTGCTTTTACAAACCTGATCCACTTAGCAATAATTTTAGTGATGAGGCTGGGGATTTTCATGTCCAGTTGAGTCATCCTTCCATATGTTTTCATTTGAAAAGCAATGAACAGAAATTTTCCCCTCTTACTACATGAGAAGTTAAGTCTCCTTCTGGTAGTTGTCTTTATCAAGCTGAATTATTCCTCATCCCCTTGAAATTCTTGGTAATAAATTAATAATTTATGCTAAGTGAAGCAGTACTGCTGGGAGCTGGGAGTTGAACTAATCAGAATTCAAAAGTTACAGGGCTCATTGAAAACATTTGCTGAAATCACTATGGCTCCAGGAGATATTAAGATGTGTGTATGTGTGTGAGTTTAGAGACAGAGGAGAGCTTTGGCCCCTTTTTCCTTTCCCAAAGGAATGACTAGCAATTGCTGGATTTAGGAAGACAGCAATGCACTGAGTAATCTTGCTCAGAACATTCTGGCAACTGAAATTCCCCTCCATGGGAATTTCAAAAAATATTCTCTCTGTTCAGAAAAAGTAAATACTTTTTCCAGCATTTTCGGTGAGATGAAGAATTTGAGGACTTTTAGTTAGCAGTGATTAAAGTAATTTATTTAGGGTGTAGTTGTAGAGGTCTTTTATTATTTCCTTTGAGAATCCACATTCTGAACTTAATGACTTGGCTATGAGTCTCCCAGGGAGAAGTTAGCTGTCCTGAAACCTTCAGCTGAGGCTCTCTCCAGCTCCAGATACCTAGTAGGAACTTGATCCCCACTCTACAATTGCGGGCCATTGTGGTTCCAGTGCCTTCCCTGAGCTGGCTGGTAGAGTCCAGAGAGGACATGCCCATGCCTGTTTTGTTGGACTCTGTTAATGAAATATTTCAGTGTTAAAAATTACAGTTTAAAAAATTATATGAAAAGCCATTTCCCATAGAAACTCCTAGCCAACTGTTTTCAGTAGGCAAGTCAATGTTGGAGATACTGGACGGACAACACAGAAACAGTGGTTGCCGTTATCTCCCAAGGCACCACTTCTGGAGAATGGATTATTGCTTCATACTGGAACTATAATGACAATGGCCATTGTGAGACAAACCCACATAATTTATTAAGACCCATTATACATTTATACCCTGGTATCTCATTTAATCTTTTCTTGCTGTCCTCCCAAGTGAGTCTACATAGCCAAGCCCCTGTTGCCCTGGGTTGCCTGGATAAAAGCTGGGTTGTTACAGGTCCGGAGCTGTGCATTCCAAGGTACTGATGCATTCCAAGAATGAGCTGTAAAAACGAGATAACTGTGTAATGCATATGCTGTAGGTGACAGGAATATTTTTGTGAAATACAGCCTTTTTCTCGATTTAGTCAGCTTCTCCACTGTCTAGTAAAATAGGAACTCTCCTCCCATCTCTGGTCCCTCCACCCCCCTTAGAACTCCAAATCACAGAAAATACAAAGCTGCTCACTGAGGAAAAAAAACGAAGTGCTCTAGTGAATAAAGATTTAGCCAGGTACCAGCAGATGGTGCTCCAGAGTATGTAATGCTATTTGCTACTTTACCCGAACAGAAAAAAATCTATTGCAATTTTATGGTAAAAGGGATTTTTGGAGGGACTGTCGCATTATATTCTTGAGGGAAGTGTCCCATTATCTTCTTGAGTACACAGATGATAACTTCATTTGAAAAGATGTCCACTACATGTAGCTCCCAGTAATTTAAACAAAAAGTGCAAAACCCACTCACAAAAAATTGTTGCAAGTTTTCAAACGTCTTGGATAACTTAATTTACTTGAACCCAGATTCTCTTAATGCCTCTAGGAAATATAGAAATAATAATAGAAATAAATAATTGAACACTTCCCCCCCCCCCCCAATAGAACAGAAAACAATCAAACCAACCCGAACAGAAACCATTTGGAGAATGGAGGCTAGAATATCTGCTGTGCAAATATCAATCCTGAAATAGTTCTTTGCTTTCCCACTTTCACAAACAGAAAATAATCTACAGATTTAAAATTGTGGGGGGTTGGGTTTGGGTTGCAAATTTTTTTGAGTGGTTGGTTTGTTTGTTTGTGATTTTGTGGGTTTTAAAAAAATTATTGGTGGTGGTGGTGGTGATGATGTTGGCTTGAGTTTTAGGGTTTTTTTATGTGTGTTGGGTTTTAGTTTTGGGTTTGGGGTTTGGTTTGGGTTTTTTTTTTCAGCTTTAGAATTTGCACAGAGGACCTAAACCAGCAGCCAGAAAGCAGAAAGCTGTGTCTCCCTTGTCAATTAAAAACTGGCTTGGATCAGCAGAGAAGAGTTGTCTTCCAACCACCCAGTCACCTGTTCATCAGCACATCTATACAAATGGCAAGGCAGGGCTTTTCTCCATATACAGACTTCACTTGTCCAAAGGACCCCTTAGTAGTCTGGTTAATTTAGTTTTATAGATTCATTTAACCTTAGATGTTAAAGTGTTGTTGAAATAGTCTAAATGTGCGGTTTAAATGTTGAGATAAAATTCTGATCCGAAACTTGACCAGGATTTTAAACCGTATGTAGTTCAAGAGATGTTCATCCTAGACTTTCTTCTAACTTTACAGTGATCATTCAAAATTCTAGTCTGCGTTTTGTTTCCATTCTACATCAAGAGCAATAGGCTTGATCGCTTTGATTTTGACTCATATTTTAACCTAATGATAACAGTTAAGACAAGCAATATTAAGGTAAATCTAAGTCTTTTCTACACTCATCTGCCCCAGGCAGCATTATAAGATTTGATTGTAAGAGTGTTGAAATATTTGATCTTCATAGTGTAATTTCAAAAACAAGTTTTTGAAGCAGTGCTCAATCACTGGGTTACTTACATATGTGATCAACAATGAAACTCATAAAGACATCAACAATGGAAGTATTTGCTCTTGGCTTGGACTTCAGGAGAAAGCTGTGAGAATATTGAGTCAAAAAAATATAAAGCAATGTGCAAAAAAATCAAAGTAACGTGCAAAAATTTCCTTGTGTCAGTCTGTGGCCCTTTACCCTGTTATGAGATCCTTCTTACTCTGATCATTGTGACTCTGGTCCCAAGGATCTCACTGTGTCCAATTACCGTGGGTTTACCTAAGAAGTAAGACAATGTTTCATATGAACAAGGTTGTTGCAGGTTTTCCTACAATTAGGAATTTCCTACAAATGGTACCTACCCTAACCTGCCCTATTGATTCTATACCTTCATTGACACATAGGGACTACCTCTCCCCTTTTTGTTCTATGAAATTCCCTTTGCTCCCCAATAAGGCAAAACCTAGGAAGTATGAATCCTCTTAAATAAGAAAAAACCCAAAATACAAAACCAAAAAAACCAAACCAAAACTGGTTGGAACAAGCTTCTCTCAAACTGTGATTCCATAAGATGTCTTTTTGATTTGGTGTACTTGTATGTGGATTAAAAAAGCTGCACTACTATGATAAAACATACCAAAATAATGTAAGTTTACCTTCCCCTCCCAAAGTGGTTTTAGTGTATTTTGTTTGTGGTGTTGCAGGCCAGTTTTATTTTGAATCAAACATAATTTGGTATAACTTTCTATTGCATCAGAGATTGTTTGCTATGGTTAATTTGATAAAAATGCAATTATGTATCTACACCTGATTCAAATCAAATTCATAATATCTGGTAATTCAGTAGTTTGAAGCTCCAGTATTACTGATTCTGAAACTGCATTTTATTTTATGGACAGATGTTCCCTTTTGAGTGCAGCAGCATCAGCTGAAGATGTTATTGTTCACTCCCTCTGGGTATCTTTCTTGGATGGTTTGAAATTTCTGCCTCCCAAAATTGTGTCTTGTTAAACTGGTCCTGGAATACTTCCTAATTCAGCTCAGGCAAAATAAACCAAGTTAATTCAAACTACTATATGAACTGTTGAAATTAATGCAGCTGGTTTGCTGGCAGTGAAATAGGAATCATTCACACACACTGCTTTGCAAGGGTGACAACCTCCAGCAAGAAAACAGTTGCTAGCAGCTGGGGTGTGGAAAAAGAGAAATCTTAAAATAGCACAGCTGTGAAGAGCAAAGGTCTCTCTGCAGTTTTTGTCTTTAATTGAAGGACTTATCACCTCATTAAAGACAAATTGTAAGTGAGCTAAACACTGAACCAGTATGATATACGGTAGTAATTACTGTAATGTTCACATCTGATTGTTCTTGAAGGATAGACTGTTTAGTGCTCTTCTGGCATATTCTCTGAGAGTACCGTGAAGAGCTGACCCAATGCCACTTAAAATTGAGAATTCAAGCCAATAAATATGAACACCTGGAAGTCAAAGGTGTGGTGCAGGACTGAAATATAAACCCTAGAGCTGTAGGTCCTTCTCTCATTTTATAGTATGTAATGCACTGTGTATTTCAGAGCAGTGCTCCAGAAAGTCTGTAAGCTGAACAAGTCAATAGGAAATACCTGAAAGCAGTGGTGTGGTGAAATTTTATCCAAGGAGGGGTTGAGGAGTTGGTAGGGGCTATCTTAATATGTTAGACTACCCTCAGTGCTTGATGTTAAAGGACTCCTCCATGTACAGAGGTTTGCTGGTACGGGTCCTCAACATGGGCTCCTCTAATTTTTGCTTGTCTCCAACAAGTTATTTACTCCTGTGCACATACTATAATTGGGCAGAAAGTATAAAATTTCTTGGATCAAAAAGAGGTAGCTTACTGTTCAGGCTGGTGGGGAAAAAAGGATGCCAGTTCGTATTCCTAGCTTTCTCTATGTTTTCTGATGATTTGTAACAGGGTAGGTTGGGTGTTTTCGTGGCTTGAATCCCATCAGAGGAGGCTTACAAACTGATTCTGTGCTACCTGCTTTATTTGCTGGCTTGTTACAAAAATGAGGTGGCCTCCTTTGGCTGAATTTTGAGAGAAAACAATGAACAAACTTTGGTCAGAGTCCGTGTAAGAAATGTACTTGCAACATCCAGGACTTATCAAAGAACTCTTTCATGTATGCTTTTGTGGCAGTTAGACAATCCTAGTCAAGTTTAGAAACAGAACTGGTAATGTCTTACAAAATTTCATGTCAAACAGGATAGTTAATATACCTTTCCTAGCCTCATTTTCCCATCTGAATGGAAATTCATTCACCCCAGATTCTGGCTATAAATCCTGCTTAAGCATATCTATAAGATAGATATTCCAACAAGGAGTTTTGATTTTATACTAGTGTTATGCACATTGAGCTGAGCAAGATGAACAAAATGATGCAGGTGTCTTGTCTCAAAGACATATTTGCAGCTAGGATGTATATTCTCTTTTATAGACTCTTCTAGTCTTCCCCCCATCCCCCATGAATAGTCTGGTGTGAGTTTAAAATCCTTTGATTCCTTGCTTCATATTTATTTGCTTTTTTTGAATTGGAGGTTTTCCATACCTACACCTGCTCTGCTCTCTTAAGAAACATTAAAACACTGTATTAAAGTTCTGAATTTATGGTTGCCCATGAATTTCAAAGTTGGAGACAAATACAGTATAGCGTTAAAATATATCATTGTAAAAATGTAATTAGTAGAAATGTGGAGAGCTTACTGATAAACCATCACAGAAAAAAGATGAATTATATTCTAAAGTATGTATAAATAATAGGAATGGAACCGTACTTCAAATATTAATAGATTATTGTCATCAATAAACAAGGGTATCAATCTCACATACTTACTATATATTACATCCATTAGGTCTTTCTTTCTCAGGCACATAAATCCATACACACTGAGCATGTATCAGTTTTTAAATCCATAAATATATTATGTAGCAGTTCTCTTTGAGGAGATAATGCTTTGTTCAATATTGTGTTAAAATGTCTCAAATGAAGCAAATGCATTTCTAGAGTCTTATTTATGGAGGCTCAGGAGAGCAAATCATAAAACATCCAAGTAAAAACACTTGCAAGTTCAGAGAGCACAGCACCATATTAGTCTAACCAAATTGAGAAACTGACCGAGTTTCTAGATTCATGCAGCTCACTGGTCTCTGAGAGAATCCTGACTACATCAGAAAATTCGACCTGCCAGAAAATAGGAAAATACAAAGATGTTACCGTAAGAAAAATAATTTTTTACATTTTCCTATGGTGTTATTTTGCTGTATCCTGGTAGCTGATATAGAAAGACCAGATCA
>VWZT01007976.1:80416-91638 GCA_013397055.1 Pachycephala philippinensis | reverse complement strand
ACAAAACCACAAAAAAACCACAACAACCCTCCATACTTCTCTGTAAGCAAGCAACTCTATGATTTTGAAGTTTGAAAATAAAACGGTCCTTAATGGCAGCTGTCCCTCCACCTACCACAGTGTGAAACATGGAGGGTTTCAGAGGACTGAATTCACTTTTTATTGCTATTTCACTATTCAAAACAGCAGGTATTCATCAAGTGCAAGGGCACCATTGGTGAAAGGATATGTCCTACATCATCTCTTGAGTATGGTCTTAGTACTTCTGGTTTCTAATTGAACCAAGAAATTAATCTGAGATGCTCAGATGAACCCTTGTGGTATGCTATTTCTTTTTTTTTTTTAACAGAACAGTGATAACAATAATTTAATGAAGGGAATTTTCCACATGTTTATATTCCAAAGATTCTTTCTAGAAGAACAAATCTAAAGCCAACACAGAAACAATAACAAGAGGTTGAATTTAACTTTGCCTGTACTTTTGTCCTCCTTGAGTTCACCTACATTAGCAAAAATATTAATGGTGCTATAGAGCTTTCCCAACTACTTCTTGAGGGGGAAGAGGGATTATTTGATTCCTTTTTTATCACAATTTATGTCAGTATAAAAGTTATAGAGATTGCCAGAAACTAAAGGAACATGATGTAGAATCACAGGAAAAGTGCAAAATCAATAGAGCCAGGTGTCTGAATGCAGCACTTGGCAGCCCCTCTCTAATCCATAGTCAGTGCTATATTTTGTGTATATGACTGAGATTCTGTTCCTAGATAATCCTCAAACCCAAATAGCCTGCACCAGAGCAGTGACCACAGAGAGAAGGGGTTCAGATTTTGATGTGCAAGGAAGGATTTTGAAATAAGTGTCCAGACAATATCTGTAGCCCCTGAAATGCAGAGAGAAGTACTTCCAGGCTGCCTGAAATGTCTGGAAGTGTCTTTGTCTCCTAGTGTTAGAAGAAGTCAAGGTAAGTTTTGCTTGTAACTTATATTTCTCCTGTAGCAGCGATGTATTCCAGGCTCAACAATGACCATTTTTACCTAGGAGATGTACGTTTGTCATAAGAGACTGTCAAAAGGAAATGCAGAGCCTTTTTGCTTCCCCTTTCTGCTTTCTTTCAGGTAGAAACCAGACACAGCTAAGATCATTCTTGTGCATTCTTCCTTACTCAAAATAGAAACTGATTTAAAATCTGCTCAGATCTCTAACTTCACACAATCAAAACTGTGAATTGTAGTAATTCATTTGTCTAGCTATAGCCCAACATCTTGTCACAAGAGAAGGTCGTTTGACTGTCAAGAGGAAAAATGAAACACTAAGGACTGAATTACCTGAAACATTTAATACATTTCTTAGTATAAACAAAATTGCTAAACAGAAGAATTGGTGATGGGTAATCTCTGATCCTACTTTCATGAGAAAGCTTTTGTAATCATATTCCATCGCTCTCTGGCTTTAAAGAAGGTCAGATCTTTCCTGGGTTTGATTGGAGTTTGAATGGGACTTATGTAAATTTCACTTGGTAAATTCATGTGAATTTCAGAAAATTTTCTCCATCTTATTGTTTGCTGTAAGTTTTAGGCTCAAACAAATCTGAGATTCTGGGCTTGTTTATTTGGTTTAAGTGTTTAGTTTTAGTGCACTATGATCATCATCTTGTTCTGAAGTCTCACACATAGAAAATACATTTACACCCTCTCGCACACATAGAGAAACAAACAAAACCCTTCACGTTTATGTGTATATTTGTGCTTATTCCCTAGCTTTGTTTTATACTTGCCTTATAAATTATTTTAAGAATGTTCTATGTTTGTACAGTACATAGTTAAATGAAATTCTGATCTGTTGCCATAGCTCTTCATTATGCACTACTGCAATACAAACACAAACACAAATACAAATAAATAGAAATGCAAATACTGCTACTAATGAAAATAATAATTAATAATAGTAGTAAACACCATTATCTTTGTCTGTGCCAAGGGCACAAACAGACTTAAAACTGCCTACTTATAAATTTCCTTATATGTGCATAGGGTATGGGCTCACCCTGGCTGGATGCCCAATGCCCACCAAAGCCACTCTGTCACGTCCCTGCTCAGGTGCACAAATCAGCTCAACGTCACTCCCAATTTTCTCCACCGCCTCCCCCAAAGTAGCACAGGGAGATGGGGAATGTGAGCTGTGGTCAGTTCATCATACATTGTCTCTGTCATTCCTTGCTCCCCAGTGGCTGGACTTTGGACCCTCTTTGCCAGATCCAGTGTGGGGTCCCTCCCATGGGAGACAGTCCTCCACAGACTTCACCAGCTTGAGTCCTTCCCACAGGCTGCAGTACTTCATGAACTGCCCCAGCATGGGGCAATTCCATGGGGTAAATATTTCAGGAAGAGACTGCTTCAGTGTGGGTCCCTGCCAGATAACCTGCTCCAGCCTGGGCTCCTCTCTCTACGGGTCCTGTCAGGATCCTGCTCCAGCACAGGTTTCCCATGGGGTCACAGCCTCTTTTGGGCTTCTCCCTGCTCCAGCCTGGGCTCCTCCAGGGGCTGCAGGTGGATCTCTGCTCCCCCGTGCCCTCCCTGGGCTGCAGGGGCACAGCTGCCTCACCATGGGCTGCTCCAGGGGCTGCAGGGGAATCTGAGCTCCAGAGCCTGGAGCAGCTCCTGCCCCTCCTTCTGCACTGCCCTGGGTGTCTGCAGGGTTGTTCCTCACACATTCTCACTCCTCTCTCCTGCTGCAGTTGTGGTTGTGCAGGTTTTTTACCCTCATCCCTTCTTAAGTCTGTTATCCCAGAGGTGCTACCACAGTTGCTGAGGGGCTCAGCTTCGGGAAGCAGTGGGTCCATCCTGGATCCAGCTGGCATTGACTGTGCCAGACACGGGGGAACCTTCCAACAGCTTCTCACAGAAACCAGCCCTGTAGTTCCTCTGTTACCACAGCCTTGTCATGCGAACCCAACACAGCATAGTATTGCTGTTTATTAATATTACTATGATTGCTACTTCTATTAAAATACATTTAAGAAAGTATTAAAGCACTTTTAAGGCTTCTTTTGCCCTAGGCATGGGCAAAGTTGTTGGTGCTGAAAGGATATTAGCAGATTGTATTTTGCTGAAAACAAAGTTGAAAATCTTGTGGGTCAAAAAATTTCTGTTGGGTGAAAATGTAATTTATGTATGTTCAAAAACCCCCCAACAAATCAATGTAACACACTTTGATAAGTGATAGCCTCTCTGCAAAAACTACTGACTCACTGGCTGTGCACTTGTGGGCTTATATTCAACCTTTCTAAATGTAGGTACCTAAGCGAAGGATTCAACCAGGGAGCCTGGCCTCCATGGGCTCCCAGTGCAGAAAATGGAGAGAGACAGGCTGCTTTAGAGAGTCAGGCAGATCTAAGCAAGATTGAAGCACCCCTTGGAGAAATCTCTGTGGCTACAAAGGGAGCTTTAGCTGAGATTCCTGCCCCAGGCAGGTGTGCCGAGGTGGGCAGGAAGAGATCCAGGCTGTTGTAAGTCAAAACTGAGCTCTTCAGTGCTATCATCTGCCTCTCTCCTGCAATGGACTCGGGTGTGCCTGTAGCTCATTAGCTGGGAGAAAGTCCTTGGCAAATGGCTGAGGTAAGGTGTCCTTTGTGACTGAAAGGAAATGTTTGAACTGGCTAGGCAGTTCACAGCCTTGACACGAGGCCAGGCTGGATGACATAGGCTCTTATGACCAAAACATTATTTTTAGTGCTTCCAAGAAAGTGAAGGCTCTTGGGCTTCAACTCTGTGTTTGGGCCAGTTTGATTGTTTGCACTGATACTTGCAGCAGCTTCCCTGCCAACTTGCTTAGTCAAACCAATAAAACATCTTTACAGCACCACCTTTCCGGCCACTATTGATTCACTTGCATGTGCTACCTCAATAGTAAAAGGCTGCTAGGATTTACTCCCTCTGTTCTTTCCTTCTCCAGGCAGTCATTACTCAGTACAAAACTCCCTTAACCTGGTAAAGTTGTTGCTCTTGTTAATACTGGTTTAGCAAATTATCGATTCAAATAATGAGAACAGGAATTATTTGCTCCTATTGTGCAATGTGCAATTGGATCTCTGTTTTGCCCCAGTAATTTTCTCTATAGATCTTTCAGTGGTACTAGATAAATGGATCATAAAAAAATAAATAAATAAAAATACCAGGAAGCTGCCTGAGGTTGATGGTACACTTGAGCTGAATCCAAACTTTATTGGTGTTTCTCAGCTTCTATTTGAAAACTTATAAACACTGCTCTTTGGAGCTTTACAGTGGTTCTTTTTCTGCTTGTCTGGCAGAGGTATTAAGTCAGTTGTTCAGTTCTAATGAAACTATGTGCAGCCCATCAACTCCCCATCACACCTGTGCAAAGGCAGCACAATGTCAATGACCCCAACACAAAATGAATTAATATTGCAAAATACATTTCATAAGGTATTAGAAAATTTCAGCTGGAGGTTGACAGTCCCAGGTTGTCCAATGTCACACCTTGCTGGAATTTGCAAACTTCCCTCTATCCTGTGTTTCTCTTTTATCAGTTTAATCAAAGCTGTGTAAGTATATTCTTATATTGGGCTGTTCAGTGTGACAGCAAAATTTATATTGTGCTTGTTTGGGATGGGATAGAGTTAATAGTCTTCATAATAGCTGCTGTGGGCTGTGTTTTGGATTTGTGCTGAAAATCAAGTTGATAATTTAGGGATGTTTTAATTATTGCTGAGCAGGGCTTACACAGAGCCAAGGCTGCTTTTTCTTCTCACTCAGCCCCACCAGCCAGAGGGGTGGGGTGCAGAGGAAGTGATTGGTGGACACAGCCAGGACAAGTGACCTCAAGTGACCCCAAATGACCCCAGAGATAATCTAGATCACATGGCATCATGCCCAGCATATAAACCTGAAGAAGGAATGTGGATGTTCAGAGTGATGGTGTCTGTCTTTGCAGGTAATCATTACACATGACAGAGCTGTGCTTTCCTGGAGATGGCTGAACACCTGATTGCCCTGGGAAGTTGTGGATGAGTTTCTAATTTTGTTTTCTTTCATACTCAGCTCTTGCTTTACCTGTAAACTCTTTATCTCAGCCCACGAGTTTTCTCACTTTTACTTTTCAGATTCTCTCCCCCATCCTGAGGCAGAGGGAGTGAATGTCTGTGTGGGGCCTCATTGCTGTCTGGGGTTAAACCACAATAATATTTGGGTACCTAACGATAAATAACTTGTCCTTCATGTGTGCAGAAAGAACACATTTGTGCAAATTACTACACACAGAGTGTAGTTTGTTGGAAAATCCATGGTTGTGTCCCTTCCCAGATAACCTTCCAGTTTAGTCAAGAAATATTACCTGATACAAAAAGAGTTGAATCTAACCTTTCCTTCATTTCAGCAGCATCAATTAAATGCTGTTAAAGAACTGACTGCCAGAGAAAGAAATATTCCATAAATTAGTTGTTGTCATCCCCGTCATCAGCATCGTTGTCATTATATCAAACAGTATTCCCAGTGTGCTAAAAGGAAACAAAACATGCAAGAAGGAATAAAAATTTTCAGTCCGAAGGATATCATAGGATAAAGAAAGAGTCATAACTAAGACTCCTTCTGGTAAAGGAGTTTAGAAGGCTGACCTGTAAGTCTTTTTGTATGCAAGTTCTCCTCATTTACTTATTACAGTTACTAATTCCCACATTCATGTTTTTAAACAAAACCTGGATCTGATTTGAGGTTTAGAATCCCAGCCTTGAAGAGGAACCCACCTCAATCCAGACATAGGACCTTCAGTCCAAGAGAGAACTGAAATTTCAGATATGAAATTTCAGATATGTTCTTAAACCCATCTGCACCCTGTTAAAATCCACAGCACTGAAAACTTCAGACTGAAATATTTACATTTTCTTTCATTTTTTACTGGACGTCAGTGTCTAACTCAGTTCTTGGATTTAGGAGTCTAAAAGTTAAGTGCGGAGTCCTTCAGCATCACCATGTTTAAATCATATGGTAATTTGAATATTATCTTTCCTTTCCAGTCTATTTCATTCATTAGAATGAGGCTATAGCCAAAATAGATGACTAATCCATTTGAAAGAAACAAAGAAAAGAGGAAATAAGAGAGAGAAAACACTGATAGTTAAGCCTTATACAGCAGAACAAAATGATGGATTCAGAAGGGCAAATGTTGTCAAAAAGATATCATAATGACAATAGGAACAAAAAGCTGGGCAACAAAGGCTTATGATGCATAAGTCAAAGATTTCCTTTTCCTATAGCTTCAGATGGAAATTCTTCATTACCACTCTGTGTAAATTTGACCTATACTTTCTGTTGAAATACCACAATCTAAGTAAGGACTTTTAACAATGTCTCCTGTAGAAAATCAGAGAATCACAGATTGGTTTGGTTTGAAAGGGACCACAAATCTAATTTGAATCCTCCTGTCAAGGGAGGGACGCCTTTGACTCGATCATTCCTTAACCTGGCCTTGAACAATTCCAAAGTGAAGATGATCAGAGGGCTAGAGCAATTACTGTGAAAATAGTCTGAGGGAGCTGAGGTTGCTCATCTGGAGAAAGCTCCAAGGAGATTTCACCCTTCTGCTAACTAAAGGGAGCCTACAGGAAGGCTAGAGAGGGACTTTGTACAGGGGCATGCTCTGATAGGATGAGAGGGAATGGCTTTGAACTGAAAGAGGGTAGATTTAGGTTAGATATTAGGGAGAAACTTTTAACTGTGAGAATGGTGAGACATCAGAACAAGTTTTCCAGAGAAGTTGTGGATATCCCTTGTCTCTCAGCCTGTCTCCATAACAGAGGTTGGATTATGTGCAGCACCCCCAAGTCTTTATACTCAAGGCTGGTCTCAACCAATTCACTGCCCAGACTGGATTTGTGCTTGGGATTGCCCTGACTCAGGTGCAGGACTTGGCACTTGGCCTCATTGAACTTCAAGATGTTCATGCAGTCTCACCTCTCCAGCCTGTCCAGGTCCCTCTGGGTGGCATTCCTTCCCTCCAGTGTGTGACCTCACCTCACAGCTCAGTGTCATCAGTGATCCTTCTGAGGATGCCCTTGATCCCCCCGCCCATGTCACCAACAAAGGTGTAAAAATGTGCTGGTTCCAGCTCTAACCTCTGAGCAACATCACCTGCCTCTGGTCTCCACCTGGACATCAAGTCAGTGACCACAGTGCCATCTGTCCAGTGCCATCCAGCAAACTTTTCATCCACAGAGTGGTCCATCAGTCAGATCCCTGCCTCTCTTGGTTACAGACGAGGGTGCTGTACAGGACAGGGTCAAATGCTCTGCACAAATCCAGGCAGATGATGTCAGTTGCTCCTCCTTCATCCACCACTGCTGTAACCCCGTTTCAGAAGGCCACCGGATTGGTCAGACGTGGATTGCTCTCAATTAAACCATGTTGGCTGCCATGAAAGTTTGAGATTATATTTCTCCATCGCTTTTCCTAACTCAGTGTACTGACATAATATCCTGAAGGATAGTTAGATTATAGAAATTGGGGTATTGAAGACGAAAGTTTAATGTACTTTAAATGCAAGACTGGATGCACTAGCCTTAATTGATCAGTAACATAAGCATATTTTTCCTTAAGAATTGCAAGTAACACAATTAAAAAATAAACAATACAAATACATGCCTTTTTTGTGACTGCTTTAGTAAGGACTGTCTATGCATTACTTTTTCTTCCATGCTTAAGTCTTTCTCACTAAGGCAGCATATATTTCAGTTGTAAAAGTTCAACAGCTTCAATTTAGCAAAACATGCTTCATTAATTTTTACAAACATTTCGAAAATAAAATAAGAAAGAAGTTTCCCTATTAATTACCCCGAGGAAAGGAAGAAATTCTTGATCTGTTTTGACAGTGTTTAACTACAGATCAGAAAACGCTGTATTAAGCATAAGAAATAAACATGTGAAGGCAGGATGCAACCAGTAAAAGCCACATAAAGCAGACAGGTTCATGGCTATAAAGTCAGAAGGAATCTGAATACTCAGGGGAAAAGGCTGCATTTTTTCGCTGACCAGACAGCAACAAAGAAAAATTCTTAACTGAGTTGATATTAAAAAAAAAAAAAAAAGGCAACGTGGGTCACAACAACAGAATATGTATTTCCTCTCTGGGTAATGTGTTTCAGGAGAAAATTCATTACAGGATGTGAACATACCTATTGCAAATATACTGAGTCTTTAGTCATTGCCTCAATGCCAGTAAGTTTACATTGAGGCTTTAGCCTGCTTTTTCTACATATTAATGTGGCTGCCATTGTCAACAGTGTCTGAGGACCCCATCAGTTAAAGTTCGATCATTGATAAAGTTCAAATGAACCTTGATGTTTTTGTAATTCTGTGTAAAAATGTGGCATTTCACTTGGTCCATCTCAGACACTCTTAGACACCAGCTAGAGATGGGATAATTTTTCTGACTTCTGAAAGGTTTGCTTTATTGGGTTGGCTATTTTACTTCACTAACATTTGTTATATTCTTGAGAAATACCCTAGATCAGCACTCAGCTCCTGAGGCTTAGGTAATTAAAGTAAGATAGGACATTTCCAGTCAAAATCCTCTCATATCTGTGCCAGACTCAGGATGGCGTGTCTCTGCTACACCATAGCCCTCAGAATATCAAGACAAAAAAGAATCTAGTGCCTGGCTTCTCCTAGTGAAACAGAAGTTAAATACCTCAAAAAACAAAAAAACAAAACAAAAAAACCCCACCCAACCAACTAACCAACCAACGAAAAACCCAACAAAACCCCCCAAAACAGACAAACAAATTAAAAGGTTCAAGCAACTAAATTAAGATCCTAGTCTAAATATTCTTTCTTCTTTATGGACTTTTGGAAAAAAAAAAAAAGTCAGGTAGCTATCAGCAGAGGAATGTTTTATAAGAACAGCAAAAAGAACCAGTATCAAGGCTGGGCTTGCAAATCTGTGAGTGGTTTTCTCCTTTACCTTATAATTTAGGATTATCACTTCTCAAAATGCTGAAGCATACAATCTTATAGCCTTGCAACATTTTGAGTTTCATTTGGCTATCTGTAAAATTTAGACAGACAAATTAGAAAAATCAAAGGCAAAACATTCACAATGTTTTGGAAAAAGCATTTATGGCAAGCAAATGTTACAATTGACATAATAAGAGGAAACATTTCATAATTAAGAGAAAGAACATCTTGGTTGCATGGAAAGTTCTAATGTTTTGACATTTGGCACCAGCTTGAAATGATTCTACATTTTTCTACAGATGAGACTACTAGATTTTAAAAAAATCTGTTCCAGAATGGAAATATTTGAAGATTATTTTTGCATAATTCTGTTAATTTTACAAAATCACAGAAAGTCACAGGAGCTGGGAATGCAGGAAATCTTGGCTTTTAGCTTACATGAGAAGAAGGGTGTCTGTACCGAATCACAAAATTTTTTGAGCTGAAAGGGACCTACAAGGATCATCAAGTCCAAATCTTTGTGTATGGCCCAGGGGATTCAATGGCGATGGAAATCATGACCTTGGTGTTGTTAGCACCATATCAACAGCTTCCTATAAATGGAATGCTTTTCCATGTTATGGGGGAAAGAACCAAAACTGAAATTTACACACTCCAACAGATTTTTGTAGCTATTTCTGAGTACAAGTTCAACATCAGGACAAAGAAGCAAAACTGACTTTCCCAAGAGGAAAAGTAATTTGGTACCTGCCAGGTACCAAACAAAGATCAAAAATTATTTCAACTTGTACAGATTTGAACAAACTCATACTCCTTCAATCTGAACAGTCCACATCCAAACCAGATTTATTCAAAAACACATAATCTCATTAGTCTGGTACTGTGTCCGAGCCGAATAATTTCTATCGAGACACCATTTTCCCTGGCAATCTGGGAACTTCATTTATCGAACAATCCATCAGTGGAAGGGCCCAGAACAACAGCCATGGATGTGATTTCTCATCGTCTCATCCTGCAGCATCTTTCACTCTCCTACCACGAATCTTTGTCATGTGCAGCATATGATCTGTAGCCTACTGTGCATGGTGGTATAAAATTTAAAAAAATTTTCCGTGTTTTTCTAGTGCAGGTGTCTATTATATAGCTGTCCCTGATTGAAAAGGATGAAGTAGGATGACTGACATCTTACTTTATTCCTGCCTTTACTGTAGTTTGCACAAACCAAGTGACTACATAAAAGAATAAAAAAAAAAAAAAAAGAAACCCCACCCTAAAAATGTGACTCCCGCATTAGAACAGAGATCTCGACTTTTTGAGAATTTTGTTTCTGAGAATGTTCATTATTCACTTTTAAAATAGAACTTACCAGGAAAGAGGTTGTGTGCCATGATGCATATAGGACAAAGGACAGTTCCCTACAGCCCAGAAGGGGTCCTTTATATTGCTGTTTTGACCTACTCCCCCATTCAGCCCAAAATGGGAAGCCGAGTGCACATCTATGTTTTCTGATCAGTTCCAAAAACCTTTCCATAATATTATTAGAAGCTTTCAAAGCAAGCCCAAGGGAGACATTTATTCTTTCAAAATCATACAAATTGGAAAGAAAAGAGAATGACGGAGGAATAAAAGGAAAAAAGAAAAACAAAGAAAAAACAAAGAAAAAGCAAAGGAACACTTCACTGTGTTGTATTTACTGTTGAAGTCTGAAAGCTGTCTCATTAGAGTAGAAGAACAAATTTTAATAAAGCAGCATATTATACAAAATATCTTTTCTCATTTTAACTGTTTCATGTACATACCTCTTAGAATTTAGAAACTTAAAAAATTTCTCCAGTACTCTGTGACTTACAGCGATCTTTTTTGCAACCTGTGCTTTTTAAAACAGATTTATTGATTCCCATGCATATTATATTTCTATACATATAAATTTCAAAAAATTAGAAAAGTAAAACTCAGTCTCTGTATTTCAGATACTGAAGGAAATCAAGGGCATGGAAAGTCATTTAAATGAGCAGTAAAAGGCATAGATGGATCAAGAAAGGTAAAATATCTCCAAAATGCAAGGTGTTTTTCTCTTTTCTCACACTTTGAAACACCTATCACTCAAAGACAAAAAAAAAAAGGCAATAATTCATTTTGTAATCTTTTAGACTACTTTTCTGGGAAGAAAAGAGGTCAGCAGAAAGTGAAAAAGGCAAGGAAGAAAGATCAGAGAAAAGAACGGAAAGAAAAGAATGAGGGGAGGGAGGAAGTGAG
>VWZT01007976.1:61344-80154 GCA_013397055.1 Pachycephala philippinensis | reverse complement strand
AAAGAAAGAAAGAAAGAAAGAAAGAAAGAAAGAAAGAAAGAAAGAAAGAAAGAAAGAAAGAAAGAAAGAAAGAAAGAAAGAAAGAAAGAAAGAAAGAAGGAAAAGAAATAGACAACTGTAAATTCTTCCCTGCTGTCCTGCATGGCTTATCTGCTGTGATTTACTGTTGTGATTGTTGACTAGCTGACCACTGATTTCAACGCAGGGGTATAGAAGAGACAGATTGACATGAGTTTCATTAAAATTCAAGAAACTCAACTCCACAGAGAGCATGACTAACTTCCTTATACATGACAAGAATCCCCACAGATGGTTCTTCACCCTTGCTAAAGGAATTAAGTCTACCAAAAGAATCCTTGTCTATAAGCAGCCAATTCCCCAAATCTACAGCCTCATCTGCACAGAAATTCTTTATACTGTCATTCTTAAGTACCTTAGGGTAGCAGTGAAAGACAGGGAGCCAACAGGGAGTGCTGACTGCTGCCTCCACTACCCCTCAAGCATGCTGGTGGCATAGGGATGATGGGATTATAAAGTAAACATAATAAAACACAGTACTAGGGCATTCAGTGGCCACAGTATATTTGCTTGCTTATCTTTTCCTCATAAAAGCTGGGGATGAAATTCCTAGTACAACTGCAAAGTGCATGTGTACAAAATTGGCAGTTATTAAACCATTAAAGCAGCCCACAAATGAATATTGAATTTAGTTTTCCATACCAATTAACTTTCCCTTTTCACATAATTCCTTTTCTTTTTTTTTTTTAGTGATTATTCTCTCACTCTCTACAATTTCCCATCAAATGTTGGAGTTTTCCCTCTCTGCATCCCTGTCTTCCTCTCTCTCTCTCCTCCCCCACTTTCACTTATACACACAAAAAGTCTAATAGCTGGATACATTGTGTCACTAAGGATGAAGAAAAAAAAGCTTCATTTCCCCTAAACCCCCCCCCAACTCTTTTGTCCTGTTTTTCTGTCAATCAAACCAGCAGTAATTAAAGGGCAGGATAATAAAGCTTTCACCTGAAGACTAAAAGAAGAAATATTTAATAGGCACAACAGAATAAGAAAAAAAAAATCAATAAAAACTCTGCATATGTTAAAAATGGGAAAACTGTTCTGAGGAATATTTTAAAAATGTTCTAATGAATAGGGACAGTAGAAACAAGTGTTTTTTCAGGGTGTGAAACCTTCATCTCCTGGTCACTGTTTACACCTAAAAGTCCCTCTGCAATAATCAAATTTGGTTGCTATCAGATCAGGCACGGTCTCTGAGAGCTCAGCAAGAACCTCAGCTCCATGTCTCAGAGCATTATGAACAGACATCATACTAAAGCTGTTGATTTTGTAATCACAATTTTATTTGACACAAGAAAGGACAATCATGTCTTATTCTTATAAAATTATGAAAAAAAGTGAACGTGTCCACTGTTTCAAGAAATATCAATAGCTCTCAGTACAGACAATTGATATAGGTCATCTACAAACTTCTGGGTCAATGAACTAAATATAAGACTATCCACCCTGTTCAAAGAGAAGAAAAGGACACAAAAATTACATGGGAATCTTTCAAAGTTAGAAGATGACTGTACAGTACCAAGGATATTGAAGCAAGATGGAAAAGCTTATCACATTACTTAGAAAATGCTCTTTCTACCAGTTTTTCATCTTTAGATAATATCCAGCTGAATTCTCAGTACTGAGAGGGAAGACAAAACTCTTACAAAAAGATTTTTCTCCTCAGAGCACAATTTTTTTTCTGAAATTTTAGGCGTTCAGCTCAGCTATTCTTCCTGCAGAATCACCAGAGGAGATGGAAACCTGTGGCTGGAAAAGCACAAATGTCTGGCGTGGTTGATTCTTCTATCACAGGTTTCTGCCATCAGAGAAAAAGCGTAACTGCATCCTAAAACAAGTAGGGATGGTGCAAAGTAGAGCAAGGCAATATGACTGATTGGCTATAAAGTCTTACAAGGCTGGCTGACAAATGTGCAAATCATTCCTTGTCCACACAACAGGAAGTCCAGCTTCTTCCTTAGAGAGGGGCAAGGACTACGAGCCAAATCCAAGACTATCACCTCCACCTCCATTTGCTGTGGCAGTGAAAAGTTGTGTCTCAGTTACTGTCTGGATTCAAACTGAATTTAAGAAAACTAGTGATTACAGCTATGAAAAATATATGGATGGAAAGTGTCTTCATCCATCCCTAGAAAATTTATCCAGAAAAAGAGATCTCTTCTGTCCCCTTTGTCTCTGTTACATTTCTCATCGATGCTTAGAACATCCCTCCAAAAATTTTGGCTAGAAATATCTATGCCCTGCTATATCTGTCCTCTGGAGAACTTTTATCCAGTCTGCTCGACCTCCAGACCATGCATCTTGCTGTGGTCAGCCACTGTGGAAAAGCAAAGCTCTTAAACTAAGCGTAAGAGGGTAATTCAGTCAAAAACTACAAAGGTGATGCAGAAGATGGTCTGTCTTGGAGAACCATCCTGGTTTACACTTCTGTTTTTCCCTCATTCTTTGAACTTCTTTCTTGTCATCTAAATCATCATTGCCTGCAATGAGGCAATCTTTTTAGAATCGTGGTGAATACAGGCTGTGTGGTCCAGCATCCTTTCCTAGAGGAGTCTTTTTTATCTCCAGAGGGCACCTGGCATGGAATTAATACATGCTCCAAAAACTGTTGTAAGGCCCCGTAGTGAAGAAGGCTCTTTCTCCCCCAGTCTGTAATTAATTTTTGAGTTTGAAAAAAACATATTCTCAGTAAACATCTTTCACATTGAGATTAAAATATAACACATTGATTCACATTGTCCCTGAATTCATCTTGGTCCCATTTGAATGGACCTTTTTGTGTCTCCATAATGTCAGCTGACGATAAACTCTAAGGTTTAAATGCTGTTTAACTAGAACAATGCCGCTTTTTAAAAACAAAGTACATATTTTTTAAAAAGGCAGAAAAATATATTTAATCCTTCTGAGAAATCCAGCCTGAAAGTGCATGTGTTTCTGAGGTACTTTTCTTCAATCTTGCTCCCCCCTGCCATTCTACTCATTCTTCCTGGTTGTACCAGACTGAACACAAACATCGTATGTCACACGTTCAAAATTCTTTCCCTTTCCTATGAAATGTTTGTCTGCTTTCTTCTCTTCCTGGGAACCTCCTTTGTCTCTATTTGTGCTTCAAGATCCCAGATATCTGTGTGTTTCACTTCCTGCTTTATCCAACCAGCTCTTCCAAAAAAAAACATTGCTATACGTCACATTCCTTTGCTGTCAGAGAAGGTCTGATATTTCCTCCACAGAGAGCATTTCACCAGCCCCAGAGATTAGGAGCCACCAGCAAGTGAAAAAGCAACCCTCCTCCCTCTGCAACGCAGCCTTTTAGCAGAACAGAGCAGAACACAGAGCAACACTCAGAAACTTACAGCAAACCCGAACAAGCAAACAAAACAGATGCCATCTGCCACAGTCTGGAGAGCACATTCCCTGCCAGCCTTGATTCAAGACAGCCAGAATCCATTTAACTTAAAGGCTCTAAAGGAGTTTTTTATCATGTCATGCTATATCAGTGTTTTCTTTGTGGGAAAAAAAGAAAAAAACAAACCCAGATGATAGAATCAGTATCTATTTATTTCCATATTTAAAGGCCTTTCTTTGCTGTTTTCCTTTGAGAAGGCTGTGTACAGGTACTGAATCTCCTCCACAATTACAAAAACTGAGGTCCCAAAGAGGGTCAAAACCTATACTGCCAGTTTTTATTATTTGTCCCAAATAAACTTATTCCTCTCTTCTACCTTCATCGAGGAAATTAAAAACCAGCTCATATACGCATACATGTTGAAATTTTATGTATCTTTACCTCCATACCAGGTTAATTTTTTGCTATCACATATGTCTAGTTTGGGGTACAGAAATGAGGTTCATTTCTATCAGGAAATATACTAAAACACAGAAAATTTTCAGTTATTCAGTTGACTGGAATTGTTCTTGAAAGTATAGGAAGAAGAGAGGAGTTATCTCAGATGTCTTATAAGCATTCTCCAAAATATAAGCACCATATATTAATTTCTGCAGTAAAACAAATGTTCAGACTTGTATTGGAGACCTTCTCGAGTGTCTAACAACAGAAGATTTTTTCATCTGGGGTTTGCTGCTTCAGCCCAAGAAGGAATTAGTACCCATAGAGAATAACATTATAGTGTAACATGACACAAATAATGCCTCAGCAGTTGTGAGAAGATCATCATACATCACACTGTGGTGACTGCCAAAGGTAGGAAGGAGTATAAAACTAAATTTAAAGTGATGGTTAATATAACTTCTATTTCCTATAGCCTTTTAGTAAGAAAGACTGGAATTCCATGGTGGAAATCTTATATTGAATCAGGTGTTCTTTGGTGTTTTCTAGCTGCCTATTTACACATAGAGTTTCATCCTCAGACATTGGAAAAAGTAAGTAGCAGTTAACACTTCTGGAGAATCCTCTTTTGAAGTAATGATCATGGGCAATGACAGTCCAATAACTGTAAATGACATCAGAATATTTTAAATCTCACTCATAAGGCACACTCATGAATGAGAAGAAAAGGTCTCCCTTTTTTCTTCACTTACTGGCGATATCACAAGAAAAATTCATTCCTCATCGCAGCATGGGATATGAATACCTATCAACATCAACACTGGTACCATTAAAACAACTGCATTCTTCCCTAAATAATAGTTCATGTCTCTGACAATTCACTTCAATTTAAAAGAACAAACAAACAACAACAACAACAAACAACAACAACAAAACCAAAAACAACAACAACAAAAAAAACCCAGAATATGCTTAAAATCTTACATTTTCAAAGGACACAGCAAGTCCCAAATTTAAAGGTGTCTGAATGCAATTCACTATCTGGTGTCTAAGGAAATTATCAAAATCTTGTTAGTGCTCCAACCAAAATTTTTGTTGAATATTCATGAATAATGCAGATGTCTGCATATAATTATATACTTTCAGAGTAGAGAAGTTAGTGCTTTTAATATCAACAACTTTTCTCTTTTAATGGAGAGTCCTGGATCCAGCCGGACGTGTTAGCTAAGATGATAGAAATCACACTTGTATCAGGTCATGAACCTGAAGGCAGCTTTAAAAATTAAAAAAACCCCAAATTTTTGGAATTAACCTTATCTAATGAAGGATGATTGTAAAAAAGCTGAGAAATCACTTCTTGCTTAGAGTTATCAATAGAAAGTCAACATTTTTCTCAGCAGCACCTGTTACAAAATTTTTACACTCTCTGTATGCTCTTGGATCATTTAGAAATATTACAAAAAAGACTATGAACAACTGAAAGTGATCCCAGCTGATTTCAAAAAAATAATAGGACAAGGATGATACTGATGTGAATACTTTGTGTTTGCTAGTGCCTGGATTTAGGATTGTTTCAGATTTTCTGTAAGCAGTATAATAAGTAATATACAATGCACACCAATATAAAAATTTAGCTAGAGAAATATAAATGTAGCAAGCATTAATAATTTTGCTTTTTCTAATGGCAGCCTTATTCAGGAAGTGGGAATGGCACTTCGGTGGGTGAAGCAAAGGCTTGTCTTTCTTCTCTGCTATTATTTTGCTAAATCAATACAGAAAAATCACTTAAGCAGATGTTTTCAAAGTTAGGTGAATAAAGTAAGGTAGTAAAGTAGATGCTTGCTGTAAGACCAATAAGATTCAAGGAGAACTTGAATCACCTAACAATCCCCTAAACTTCTTTTGTAACCTACACCAGGCTGAATCACAGGCTTCTGCTCCTGAAGGATGATGTTTTGATTATATGTAAGAAAATACAGAGCCTATCAGAGTAAGATCCGTGAAACAGACCGAGTAACTCTTTGCTCCAAAATATTTAAACATACTTTTAAAATGATGTGTCTTAGTTCTTCTTAGTTCCAGGAAGCCATTCAAGAGATAACTGTTCAGAAAGAACAATCCCTTTTTCCCTGAAAATCCAAGTCTGAGCCTTCAGAAATCACAACATCTCAAGTCACTAAGCTCATGCAGTACATTTTGTAAAGATGAGAGTTGATTATAATTGCCCTTGGAGGGAGTGATTTCTGAGTCAGAGAAACACAACACTATCTATGACTATGAAGAGTTTATTTTCTTTTAATTTAGTTTTGGGTGGAAGGAAATAAAAGGGGGGGTGAGTGTTGCGGCAGTTTGGATGAATATAATAAAAGATCATATAATAAAACATCTGTTAAGAACATGTGTTAGAACTCCAGGGTATACACTGAAACTAGTCAGTAATATCTGTGAGTGAATGAAAGAATGAATAAATAAGTGTATAAAATCATGATTCCTTCCATCATCCTTCCCCTATGGAGCCCGCAAGGATTTTTTAAGTCTTGTCAAGGATAGAGGAACCTAACATCTCTGCAGCTGTTATTCAGTACAACATTTTCATATTGACAGATCTATCAAAGTAGAGAAGAGTTCAAGACTAAAGAAAATATGAAAGGCCACATTCACAAAAGAGAAACCATGGCCCAGAGAACTTTGTCACTGAGAAAAGGCAGGGGAGGAAATGAAAAGTTCAGAGAAATTAAGTGACCTGCTCTAGAATGCCAGAGATAGGAACTGAGTCATGGCTTGATGGTATCTCTCTAGTAGATGTGTTACATTTCAGGAGTGTAAATAAGTATAAACTATTCTCTAAGAGTACAAATGTGTGCTACTGTGTGTAGACCTCAGTTTACTGTTACAGAACTACCTCACCAATCCAGGATCATCTGCATTCCAGAAGGTCAGAGGCAGTGTTTTCTATCATTAAACAAACCCACTGCACTCTTTATGGATTCTGATGTCCTGCTGGGTGCACCACACTTGCCATCACTTTGCTGTTTTATCAAAAATTACTTTTTCTACTTTTCATATATTGGAGAGCTTCTCATAGATGAACGACAGGCATGTAAGTGGACAGGGATGAAGAAAACAATTTCCAGGAAGTGTAAAAAATGCTGTGAGGTCCTGCAGGAATCCTGTAGCATTTACAGGAAGAGAGCCAAGATACCCAACTTCAGCTAGATATTGTTTTAGCCAAGCTTTAGCCAACAACCCATTCTTCCTCTTTTGGAAACAGGTGGCTGCAGTTAAAAGCAATACAACCCCAATCACTTACAAGCTAGTTATCTTTAAATTGTTTCCTTGAAAATTGGATGATGATGAGATATTTTCTATGTGTCTTTCCCTCTTTGAATTTCTGCTCTGAGTTTCTCCTTACAGGCATGTTGTAATAGCTGCTGGCTAAAAGAAGTAGCCAAGGGAATGCAAGCATTCTCAGTTCTCATTAAGAAATTGGAAAAAAACCCTTATCCTCTGTCTTTATAATTATAGTGCTGAGGGGATATTATAGCACCTAACTGTAAAGGTAAGAAAAAATATTTTGTCATATTCCTTTCTCCACTACTTGGATGGCACTGTGGAAAATATCAACAAAACAATGTAAATAGGGCTTTATGAACTTCCTAACACTGGAACACTGATGTCTTGAGAGGAAGCACACAAAAATAAGCAGCTTGAAATTAAGTAAACATTGGGTAAAATTACATTTACGTTGACATCAACAGGTCTAGAAAGTCTTTGTGAAAAAGATTCATCAACATATTAATTTAAATCTGCAAAGTTTTAAATTTTTTTCCTGGTCTTCTATCCCACAATTCCTGTACTGTGAGTACACGTGAAGCTAAATAAAGGGTAATTGTAGCACAGTTGTGATTTTTGACTTGTAATTCAGAATTAAGCAAAAAAGGAAAACAATTATTCAAAAGTCAACTACTGACTTGAAACTCCATGCCTAGGAAGATTTCAGTCTTACGATGAAGCCCAAATTCTTGCACACTCTCTGTCCCGTACAAGTTTTCTCCTTAGTGCTTCAGTATACTTTCTACATCCTCCACATTTCAGAATTTAGGATCACAATAGGTTAATTTTAAACTGGATCTCATTAATGAGACAACTAACTGAAAAATCAATGATCGGTTTTGAATACTAGCTTGAAGCCAGCTGTTCAATTCCCTCATTTTCTGGGAGCCAGGGAGAGGGACTTACTGTTTATGATATTGTGCCTCTCCAGAGGTAAGGTAAATCAAAAACGGGTGAGAGATGTTACTGTAGCAGCTATACAAGCTGGAATTTTCTACACAGAAGCAAAAATGGAGTGCAGGACTTTTTACTCTTACCCTGAAAATATGCCTGAATTTTGCCTTTGAGACATCATGTCTCAAAATTGAAGCACTCCTTGGTGTTTAATGTGTGTTCCCTGTGTTTCTGGCTAGATACCAGAGTGCAGGGGTGTGCACACCTCATGACTGGACCACAGCCACAGAATTGGGAGCCGTGAAACTGCCACTGGTTGTTTGCAACTCTCCTTGGTTTAGGTGGGAGAAAAAAAACCAATGATCTAGAGAAAAAAAGGTACTGAGCACTATCACCAAACCCTTTAAATGTTTATTCTGGATTATTTCCCCCAATCTAATTGCATTTTAAAATAGAATCAGATCATATTAAACAGTCTATTTATTTTCTCCATTTCCTATGCTCACACACACAAAAAAAAGACATCTGTTGGGTTTAAAACATTTGAACAAGTACCAAAAAGAGTCATATATGGACACAGTTCTAACAGCAGAACAGAAACAACTTCTAAAAATGCTGGCCTTGGGTTGAAGTCATTGTGTTTACCTAAAATGTTGTTACAACTGACACAAACACATGTAGGCACACACAAACAGAATCTATTGACAACTGCAGAGTTACTAACCAAGAACATGAAATAATATGTTTCTTTTCTAAGAAAGTACTCCACTGTCACAGCCCAGCATTTGCCCTCTACGCCTCTGGCACTGTTTTGTTGAAGAAAGGATCAAGTCCTGTGAACCAGGAGTACACACAACCTGGTGGGCAACAAAGTGGACCCTCAAGGCAGAGGAAGGCTCTGTGTGATGCCATCCTGCTCCCCACTCACCTGGGCTTGCTGCTCATAACTCAAGCCTGAGACATAAACCAGAAGAAGAGACCAGAAGTTGGCTTCAGGAGGTGTTAGGCAAATAGTAATCACCTGGTGGGGGTCATCTCTCCTGGTGAGCATGAAAGAATTTATTCTTATGTATATTAAATCTGGTGTACCAGGATGAAACCATGGGGTCTTCAGGAAGATGGTGATGGGGAATCAACCACAGGTACCAGAAACAACAATTTCTTCCAAAACCAGGGTTTTTGCCTTATTGGGAAGTGTATCCCTCAATTAGGCTGAAGGATGTATGAAAACTGAATAGATGGCTGCCACATTTCCTATTGAGAGGTAAAAATTGTCTGTCACAAATGATATATGCCACAGACACAGTGTTATTTTTTTTTTTTTTTCCTTATCCCTTATATTTACTTTTTTTTTTAACCTGATCCCTGAACTTCACCCTTGTGAATTTGCCTTAGGCTATATCCTCTTTTCCCAGCACAATGCCAAAAAGGTCGTTTCTGGTCACTGGAGGTTGTGACTCCAGGGAAATTCTCTTGAGCTCCATCACCCCAAGACAGAATATATAGTGGTTTCAGGAGAAGAAGCAAGTATAATCCTGAAAATAGTTATTCTGTAATGCTAAAAAGTATATTTTTTGCACATCAATTATCAATTAATGGGGCCAGCATGACCTGACTTTCTGAAAATGGTGTTTGAATTAATCCAGAAAAATTACGTGAATTTTCACACAAAGTATGAGATAATTTGTAAAATTTCAGATCTTTCTAACAAGCAAAAGTCACGAGGCTTCTCAGAAAAGACTTCTATGTGGGTACTCTTAAGTGTGTTAAATCTTGTTGTTGGTTGTTTTTCACTTAAGCTTGCTTTCAGAAACTATATTTATTGTGGTATTTTCCATGCAATATCTGCCCAACACTGTCTGCCAAGACAAAACATTCCTGCCTGAAATTTTAAAAACTGGCAGTATTGTTACCAGTTGGAAAGAGAGTCCAGATATGGGAAATGTCAGTCAAATTCAAGCACTGACTTTATTTCATAAGCTGCCTGGCTCTGTGATGCCATTCTTCCTACTGGACGCCAACACCTTTTACAGCCTGGGCTACCTTCTGCTGCTGATTGCATCCTTGTCATCACGCCACAGAGCTGCCAGCCCAAAGCATTTACAAACCATGAAAGACTGCTGAAAACTACACAATTTTAAAATGATGGATTTGAGGCTGTTCTTTTCCACCATTCAGCTGCTGACCCCTCAAGGTGTGCATGTGTGAGGTGTCCAAGATCTTATTTTTTTTGCAAGTGTGAAAGGAAAAAAAGCTTCTTGGTTTCCTTGTAATTAAAGGTGAGGCTTGCAGTGATTGACTTTTGCCTCCTCTTTTGGATCTCTAAAAGAAAAATCACATTAAAACTTTAGGAAATAGTGAGAGTTGGTAAAATTTTAACAAATCAGGGTTGGAATTAAAGGCAGTGTGTTATCTGGCCTTGTATAACCACACGAGATCTATGCAACCCCTGGAAGAGCGTGACTGCCAAGCACACAGCACTGATGAAGGTGCAGCACTGAAGTGACAGAAGACGAAATACTTGTGAAAGATGCTGGGAAAAAACTTCCTTCTGATAGAAAGCTTTAATGTTTCCAGAAAGCAGGCTGGATATTAGTTGCAATTTTGCTCTTCCCTGAAAGACTCTCGCAGAATGACCTGCACGGAATTCAATTTCTTTCCCTTGAAAGCAGGCAGAATTGAGTCAACCCAGCCAGAATTTGAACCTGTGGCTCAAGGGAGTCTAAGTAATTCAACCCTTAGGCACGACTTTTAAGCCATCACCCTCCAGCGTATGATAAAAGGTATTGTATAAAGAAAGGAAGTGGAATTGTAATGAGGGGAGTTTTGGGTGAATCATAAAGTGAGACAGGCTTCAGATATTTTTGGAGGGGGTCATAAAATCACATTTTTTTTCAGATTACGGGGATAAGAGCAGGAAACAACAATTGGGTTAAAAACATCTTCCAAATACTGAGGTGAACTCAAGATTTTATGCTATTTGAGAAAGTTTAAAAAAGTTGTGGTGTGGGTTTTTTTTTGCTAGTTGCTTCCTCCTGACTTTCTGCTGTCATCTGCTCCTGAAAAAGAGCCTGACAGGAGGCAATGTTTGTAGCTCTATTTCTAACACATCTGAAACTGAAAATAATGGAAACCGTATGAAAAAGTTCAATCTCTTTTCCAGTTGCAAACTGAAGAGCTGAAAGTTCAGCAGAATGTTCTTGAAAATATTTCTAGTGGTAATTTTTTGGATATTTTGCACCTGAGAATCTCTCTCCCTCAATTTATACATAAAATTCATGGTGAACGTAACCTTAGCTGTGGTGTTGCTCCTGCCTTTGAGGTAAATTTAGGTTAGAAAAGTAAATTTTTCATTTTCTTGGAAATGCTAAAACTTTGTCCCTGTGGGGACAGCTTTTATTTGTTTCAATCATATAGAGTTTGGATTTTGCTCAAAATCAGGAAAACTCACATATGATGCTCTTTAATATAAGTGCAGATATTGATATTTTCCCTATGAAAATGTATGCAGCAAATTGTATCTGGTGGAAATGAGTTCCATATTTTTAGTCAGTTTTAAATGAGTTGCCTTTGAATTTTGCTGAATATTTCCATATGTTTCCATTATAAGAAATCAAAATAAGAGCACTTTACTCATTTCAATACATCATTTATTTATAGATACGCATAATGCAGTTATTTTGGAGAGGAAAGCTGTTTTTAAGGTTCACAAAGATACTCCGAGGGCTGGAGCACCTGTCCTATAAAGACAGGCTGAGATAGCAGGGGGTGTTCAGCCTGGAAAAGAGAAGGCTCCAGGGAGACCTTTTTGCAGCCTTTCCATCCTTGAAGTGGACTTATAAAAAAAGACAGAGAGTGACCATTTTCATGGGCAGATAGTGACAGGACAAGGTAGAATAGTTTTAAAGTAGAAAGGAGAGATTTAGATTAGATATTTGGGAGAAATTCCTTACTGTGAGGCTGGGGAGGCTCTGGCACAGGTTTCCCAGAGAAGCTGTGGCTGCCCCATCCCTGGAAGTGTTCAAGGCCAGGTTGGACTGGACTTGGAGCAAACNCAGGGTTATCTTTAACTCAAACCATTATGTGATTCCATCATTTATATTCCTTATGTCTAAAGACATTTTCTTTCTGCAATATCTTATTTTTGTCTCACCAGGTAATCAAATTGGAGCACATTACTCTGGGTCAGATTTTCTTTCCTTTTCTTCTATGACTTCTACAGCTGAGCTCTTTCTGAGTAATTCTTTCTGTTGAGTCAAATTCATCCAAACAGTTAGGATTCTTCCCTTCTCCCTTCTTTAGATCCCAGCAGAGTATAGGAGCAAATAAATTTTCTCCTTCCATGCTGCATTATTTCCTTTTTATCAAAAAGATTACCCTTGGTTCTTCCACTTAATTTTGTTAAATTACTTTGGGAGTCTTTCAGTTTTATTATAGTTCTCAATGAGCTTCAAAAATTTTTGAACAAAATGGATAATTTTGAGCAGAGCTGTTGCTCAACAAAAACCAAATACAGCTTGCCCCAAACCAGAAAGTTCCAAATAGAAATAATTAAGTAGTAATAGATTTTATAATGAAAATATCTGACTTTTGTTAAAATTTATTTTTTGGATCAGCTATTCAGACTGCAGTGTGTTCTTGTTATTGCTGTACAGTGCTTAAATGGAAAAAGGTCTTTTCTGCTCCTCAGCCTACCCCAGCAGCGAGGGGTCTGGGGTGCACAAGGAGTTGGAATGGGACACAGTCAGGATGGGTGACCCCAGGTGACCACTGGGATATTCCAAATATCATGGTGCTGTGTTCAGCTTATAAAGCTGGTCAGAGG
Source organism: Pachycephala philippinensis (assembly GCA_013397055.1). Lineage (NCBI taxonomy): Eukaryota > Metazoa > Chordata > Aves > Passeriformes > Pachycephala > Pachycephala philippinensis. Next base: position 67,237 of record VWZT01007976.1, on the reverse strand, counting down.
AAATAGGAAAGGGGACCATCAGAGTGATGGTGTTGATCTTTCCAAGTCATCATTACAAGTGTTGGATCCCTGCTTTCCTGGGGATTGCTGAACACCATGGGAAGTGGTGGCTGAATTCCTTGTTTGTGTGCATGGCTTCTGTTTTACCTCTTAAACAGCCTTTTCCTCGACCCATGAGTTTTCTCACTTTTTCAATTTTCTTCTCCATCCCACTGTGGTGGTTGGAGGGGCAGAGAGTGAGCAAAAAGCTTCATGGGGCTACATTGCCCCTGGGGCTGAACCAAGACGAAGGGACTCAGTCGTCACTGTTGGAAATATAATAGCAATAAAGTAGAATGTTTTGTGCTAACCCTCCAGAATCACTATGATGTTATGGATTATCAATTCTCAGCCCCAAGTCTGGGAATTTTGAAGAAGAATTTGGGCTTATTAGTTGGGTTTTTTGTTTTTTTTTTTAACTGCATTAATCCCTCTGCAGTTCTGTTGCTATGTATATATATTTACAAAACACGTTATTCTTACGAGGATATATTAGAACCATTACGTTGCATCAAATAAGGGCACTGTTCAATACTCTTCCAGTGCCTCTTCCTCTGGTTTAATAGAGAGTTGTTATGAGTGGTACACACTTGGTAGAGCTGAGAATGCATCTCTCCAACGCAGCCGTGACCCTCAAAGCGATGGAGTTCACCCATCAGTTTTACTATGGGCAACTCATTTGTTGCTGTGGCATGCCAGCTTGATTTAACTAGCACATATGAGCAATGGCAACACAAGCCTGATTCCTGAGCATTTAAAACTAGCTGTTGAAGGCAGATGGCATTCTCCAGTTCTCACACTGCTCTACTGCGGAGAACTAAAGTTTAAACTATCAGCTACCTGCCATTTTTGAAATTGCTGCAGATAAAAACTCTTTGATGATTTCAGATTTCTGCTGCTTGCTTGCAGGCTTACAGAGAATAATTGCTACCATAAGAAAACTACTGAAATAGACAATAAACTGATTTTGGCTGGAAGTACATTGTAATTCTGTTCTATATTGGTATGTGCTGCACCACAGAGACAAGTGTTTGTTTTAAACAACAACAAAAAAAATAGCTAAACTGAGGTGGAAGAAAAACAACCCATCAGTTTAATAGTTCTGATACAATAATCTGTGAATCAGCTAACATGGAAACTTAATGGTTGCTGAAAAGATTAAATAGGCTGTGTCTGGTATAAAACACGTGGGGCCATATGCCATCCTTCATGGCTGCAGAACAAAGGAATGAGGCACAACATAATCCAGAGCAAAGACCCCATCTGCAAGGGAAAACCATTAATGTGATATGTTTCTCTCATTCCTCTTTGAGGTCTTATTGCTATGCTGTGTTAAATGTGAAGTTCATCTAGCCTCTGTCCTCCTCCTCAAGCTCTTCCTCTTTATCTGGGCTAGGTCCTGCTTTGGTTCTTTTTAGTACTGGTCCCTACAATGGCACTGAAGATTTATTTTCATTGGTTAGACACCATGACCCTCAAAAATTTTCAGGCGTCTTTGACTGTGTATTAAAACAATTATGTTTATTTTCACCTGCCTGAACAAGTTCTGTACTACTGATTTACCTTTGTCTTACCATCAGAATTGAACAAGACTTTTCAGAATCACAGGATACCTGAAGTTTGAAACCGTGTCCAGAGGTCACCCAGGCCAAACACCCTGCTCAAAGCATGGTCAAATAGAACAGGTTACTCAGGACATTGTCCAGCTGGATTTTTAATATTTCCAGCAATGACGACTCCACACTCTCTCAGTAAACCTGGGGAATCTGTTCCAGTGCTTGATCAACATAAACTAATTCTTTTTTTTTTCTTATGTTTAAAGGAGATATCTTGGATTTTTGGCATTTTTTTCACTTTATATCCAGTAGCTCCTGTCCTATTACTGGGCACCACTGGCAGGAGTTAGGCTCTGTCTTCTTTACACCCTGACATCAGGTATCTATTCAGATAGATAAGATCACCCCTGAGCTTCTCAATCCTACTCGAGGATACTCCACTTTTCTCGACTTTATGTCTTGAGGCTTCAGCTCTGTCACTCACGATAAACTTTATAAATGGCATAGCAGCTGACTGCAAACAAAACTATTTACAACAAAATGCATCTGTTCATTCCTTTAAACCTATTTATTGCATTGATTCTAACTGTTTTAATTACTTAATCAAATATTGTATAGCCTCAAATCAAATGCCTCATGGACATCTAAGAGCACTGTACCAGCACCGTTGTATTTATTAATTTAACATATGCTCCTCTCAAATGAAAATGTCGCATTAGTTAGATGGAATCTACTTTACATAAAATAAGCAGGAGTGAATCTTTACAAAATATATGGAGTTATTCAGGTTTATTGTTTACTCTTGAAAACACCAGCACTTTTGTAACCAGTTCTCTGAATTATATCCAGCATTCCAAAATTTTGTGAACATTGACATAGAGATGTCAGAGATGGTCTCAGACACTTTTTTAAAAGTTTTTTGGTATAAACGATCAGATATGTTAATTAAAATACATCAAACTTAGCAGTGGTTTAACATGCTTCAACTATTTCTCAGAGCTGAAATCATGTCAACATGTGCTATGAGTACATTTTTCAGCTTGTCCCAAATGCGGAAGTGAATTTTGTTCTAAATAAATTTTTCTTTTTTTGCATAATTGTCATCCTCACCATGAAACTTTTTTCCCAATTTCAAACCAGAAGTTCCAGTATTCCAACCCAAGTCTGTCAAAATGGACCACCCTTTTCCCATCCTAATGCAGACCAAAGAGGCAGAAGGCAACAATCAGATTAATAACACTCTCTGCATTCCTTCTACCTTGGCTTTGTGCTAAATGGATAAGAATTTCCAGGTTCTCTGTTGTTAACACTCCCCTTCTACATTGGTTCTTTGATTCATGAGTAATCTATCTGCTGTCTCTGAAAACCTGACAACTTTTTAGTGGACAGGACTTAACAGAGCTTCGCAGATTCTCCTTCTCACCCATATAAGCTCTTCAAGCACAAGTCACCAAAGCTTTTGCAAGAGCAGTATCCCAATCACTGTGTCATACTCAACTTCCCAAACTGGAAATTTATTTCCGAAATCTGCTTCCATTATTTTCTTTTCATACCTGATCATTTTTCCTCTGAATAATAACTTAGTAAGGAACATTAGGAAAGGAGCTTTTTTTTTGACAGAGCTTGCCAGTGTTTACTTTCTTTGACAAATCATTCCTTCCTGAGTGGTTAACACCCATGGATTTTAATGTTTTATCCAGATAAATCTCCTACCCTTCTACCAGTGTTTTAGGTCCATAATTAACAACTTTATATTAGATTTGCTTAGTGTTGGGGCCCAGCAGCCATTCAAAGGCGCATTCTAAACTGGCTTCCCCTTTGTCCAGGTGAGTCTGCAAGGATATCCTTCACATATTCTATCCTTGCTCTCTGAAAAGAGCAGAAATTTCTATAACAAGAATTCTTCTACCTACTTCTCCCTTGTTGCTTACCATTCCCTTTTCCATCTCCCTACTCATCTCTCACCAGCTGCTTGACCTGCTAATGCAATTCGTGCTGAATGTTCTGAACCATTGTTTTCCACATCATTTTTTGCTGGATAAGTGGCTGTGATACCATCTACCAATTTTATTTGTTTAGAAACCTGGCTTCTTCAGGCTTTGGAGTTGCCCATTCAATCTAACAGTTTGATACTTCTAGTCCATTTGCCTAATGGTCTTTTGTAGAAGTACTTGCACTCCTTTTATCCACAGGAGAAGCTAATAATAACAAAAACACATTTCCATGTCATATTGATCAATTATTGTTCATTATGTACAGAGAAGGGCTCTTGCTAAAAGAAAGTGCTAAAAGCACTGGCTCTCCAAATGTCCTAAAATGTTTAAGAGCCATTAGGCCAACCAACTCAATTCCATCTCTTCACAAATGCTCAAGAAACTCAAATATCGGCACTACTCAAAGAGTAGTGAATCATAGTATTTGCTGTATAGAAACCAGGTCTATAAATTTTTTCATTTGTGTTTTCATGGTCAAATTGTACAACTTCCACGACAAATAAAATACTAAAATAGTTTTTTCTACCTGTCTATAGTTTTTTAATTCAAAAATCTGATTTTATGGTCATGTCCTCCTTTAATCAAAAGTTTTTAATGTTCCCTTTTATTAAATTGGAATAGGACGTTACCACAGCTGAAAGAAAGAAAGAAAAAAAAAAAAAAACAACAAAACCAAGGTGGGGAGGGGGAGAAGATCAGAAGTGAAAACCTCACAGAATAAAAAGCACAGACAGCTGAATAGCTAGATATTTTTCTATTGTTTTAAAACCAGCTTTGCTGCACATTTAAATGCACATTCATCTCGTACATCCAAGTCCTCATAAAGCTGAGATTACTATGTTATGTGAGTATACACACCACCACCACCCCCACACACACACACCTCTCTTGATATTTCCTTGCTGAACCAGTATTGATTTCTTTCCTAGACCTCATTTCATATTGTGCCCTGAAAATTAAATGATCTATTTAGTTTCAATATGGCCCAGGATTCTAATTGGATTTGGAGGCAGTAATTTATGTAATATTAATGGATACTTTCAGAAAACCGCTAATTAACAGCTGACCTTTATTTTTTCCTGTGAAGAAAGAAGAAAAAGCAAGAAAGAAAGAAAGGAAGAAAGAAGAGAGAGACACAGAAAAAGATAAATAAAAATGAAACATTAAAAAAGCAAGTAGTCTGAATTTAATTAGCAAAAGCCAGCACACATCAGGGACATTTTGGGGACCATCAAAATACATTATGTATTTGATCACCTTATGCCTATAAAAATGGCTAAATAATTTAAATGCAATTCAATAAAATATGTTTTCAATGAGAAGGTTCAGCTCTGGGTGATAGATTAAAAGCTTCATATAACCCAGAGATTTTATGAGCTACTGGCAAACAAATTCAAAGTAAAAGATTATATTTTCTTTGCTTCTTTTATGTAGCAAGATTCCTTCGTTTTCTGCTTTTTTGCTTTTTTTTCCTTAGCAGTATAAATAAATATATTCAGAATCATTTAAATGCTTTATGAAGAGAAAAAGAGGAAGATTCAGAGCTATCACCTCATCATTAAAAAAAGGAATTCACTTGCTTGTTCTGAAGGTGTTTTATTTCTTACTTATTGCCATGTAAGCCCCTAAAAATCAAGGATTTAGGGAAATGTACCCTGGGACACCCAGAACAATATGAACCTCACTGTGAATTGATGCTTTTACTATGGTCTCAAGAATTAAACATAGTAATGTTTTGGGAAACTTTGTTTTAGAAATACTTTGTTTGCATCAACATTTACAGATCTATCGAACAAAATATTACGATGTGTAAAACTGAGAATGACTGTAACAAATATATGCTTAATTCTGTTAATCACTGCCTTGTATTGCCTTTACTCTTGTGTCATTGTTATTTCATGATATTTTGCAATTTTGTACTTTAATGTAAGTTGCTAAATGCAAAAGAAGATGAGTAATCAGGGCCCTAAATAAAAAATCCACATGTACTCTACATCGAGGGATACATCAGCTTTAGGTCTGGTCTGTTCAGACTAGTCCAAATGACTGACGTGTGAGTGTTTACTAAAAAAAGCTAAGCCTCTTCAAACCTGTTTAAAAATCATTAAAAAATGAATAAATAAGTCTTTAAAAAGAAAAATTCCTGCTGTGGGTAAACCAGTCCAGTGCAGTTCTTAAGTGTGAATACAAAATTGGATTTAGGGACTTCAAAGCTGAGCATTGCAATAGCCAATTATTTTTCAGTCTTTTACTCCTATCATGGAATCCATGATCTCCAATTAGGCAGTGGGGTGTCTGATGACT
>VWZT01007976.1:2325-34558 GCA_013397055.1 Pachycephala philippinensis | reverse complement strand
TAATTTCTTTGAAACTTGAACTGAATTTATCGAAGTATTCTTAAGCTTCTCATCCTGCTTTGAAAGTTTTAAAATTGCTGTAGTGCAAATCAAGGCAGTTAATTACCCAAAGCATTTTTATGCTTTCAAGTAGCAAGAGGTTGAAATACAGAAAGAATTCCACAGCAAGTATTAAAAAACCAATCTACTTTTTGAAATAGTTCCATTAAGTCACTCTTCATCTTTTTATCTAATTTTTTTCTTCCTGAGATTTTTTTACAATGTTTTATCTATCCATCTTTTCAGGAATGGCTATACGTCCTTTGAATCCATGTATTCAAAACATTAATTCCTTATTTTCCCTGGGTCACCTCTTCAAATGTCCTTCCTGAAGTTCTTCACTTTCTTCACCCTCAATCTATTCTCTTTTTCCCAGCTCCCAACTTTCCAATTCCAGTTACTCACACAATTTTAAGGATTAAAGTCTCATTTTATTTAATGGAGTGTGCACAGCTATATTTCATTATTGCCAGAAAAATCCATATGCCACATTTTTAAAAATAAATCCCCACTAGAAATGTTGGAAACCTTACAGACTTTGATTGAGTTGCCCCAGGTCAAACTGAACATCTGGGAAAGAACTTCTGCCTAGGAAATGGTTGTGCATCCTTGAATACTCCAGTGGCCTCACTCTTGGAATAGGCTTTGGTGAAGCTGTGTATAAAATACAAGGCTATCATTAAATATTTCCATATTCCATATCTTTTCTTCTGCACTGTTCTGCCAGCCCAATAGTGTACATATGCCACTGTGGCACCAGTTAATTATTAATACACATATCAATAAAGTATGGTTAAATAGTGTTCGCCAGATACATAATTTTGTAAAGGCTGGCTTTTTCCTATTCCTTTTGGCATTGCAAACTATTCACAAATCAGTTGTTAATCTATTCAGTGTTTAAGGATAAGGGTCTGAGCCAAAAGCCCTTTGAAGTCAGTGAAAAAAACCCCACGGACTTCAAAGAGCTCTGGATCAGCCCCTAACAGAAAAAGATCACAAACAAACACATATTAGACTATCGAGTTACTTATAAAGCAGTTTGCATATCTTTAGACACAGTAAACACATTGCTGTCATAGCAATTAAAAGCTCGCATCCAAAATCTGAATCTTAATATAGTCTGTTGGGGAGATCATCTTATTTTCTTTTTGGGGATGAAATGTAAATCTAGATAAGGAACAAATGGATTGATAATACATACCAGACTCTGTGTGTGTTTTACATGACTATATATGAAGGATCTAATAAAAAGAAGACCTTGAATAAATACATTACACTATGTCATGCAGGTTCATTTGGATGCTTCATCATACTGTAGGTTCTGAAAGGCTATAAGGGTTCGAAAAAAATCTTGTATTTGTAACATATTCTTTTTCCTCTCTTTTGTATAACATGATATATATAACTTGTCGTATTCTCCTTTTAATATTTTAGATTTATGAAATTAGTTAAAAACTACTGTTTAAAAATCCTTCTTCTTAATATTCATGCTGCCTCAAAATATTATATCTCATGCACAATCTCAATATTATGATGTAGAGCTCATCCACTGTTGCAGACTCTCTGTAGAATTCTAAAGCTCCAGGATCTGGAACTTAGTAATTTTTGTCTAGAAGCATCCCAGAATACTTATTTTTGTGCTGTACATTTAATATGGATACTGATACGGGTCCTATCTTTACCATGAAGTCACTGGTAAGAAACCACTACCATTGTCATTTCAAGTGTCAGAAAATATTGCAACTGTGTAAATGGAGGGAATATTCTCCCTTTTTGTGGTCTAGAAGTTTGACATGTGCATAGTGGGGGCAGAATGAAGACAGAAGTGGACACAGACATAAATGGGCAAAATAGAAATGTTTAAGCAGATATTTCCAGAAGGTGATTTATCCCTCCCAAAGAAAAGTACCTTTTAGAAAGTGTGGCAAGCTTTTGTCCAAAGCTCAGAATTTGTCTAGTCTGGCTCTCAACAGAGTAAAACTACTTTAATTTAGTTTAGTCATCTCATTTCAAAATATTTTAAGTAACTGAGTTGAAACTTGGTGTCAGCAAAGGATGAGAAAACTGGTAACAAAAGGAAGCATTTTCCTTTACAATTGAGTTGAAAAAAATATTAACCAAGGACATACAAAATGAAACATTGCTCTTAGAACACTTAGCTTCTAATATCAACAGTGCAGGCAGACACCTCTTGGCCAACTGGGCTGCACAGAAACATCTACATCTATAAAACTGCATATATTTATATAATATCTGTACACATACACAGTACGTTAAAACATTAAAACATATGAGACATGAAAAAGAAACCTTCCCAAATTACACTTTTCCAGAATGGAGAAAGAGATGAGTTGATACAAGAAAATGTCAGAGCACTGCAAACACCCAAGCTCTAATCTACCAGCTCGCATCTGTTCACACATCTTTGAAAGGAGACTGATATGAGGGCAGACATAAATCTGTGGGACAAGGTTCAGCTAGGAATGTTTTATATAAGAGAGATTTCAGCACAGCACCTTAAATGCTTTGAAGGGCTGCCTGTACACCAAAACACTTAAATACTCACTTACTTAGAAATATGTGCGGAAACATTTTAAACCCAAAAGTTTCAAGGTTGTTTCTCTATGAACATGAATGTTTCATTGAGATTTCCTTGGGAATATACGATTAAAGTTTAGCTTGTGCTTGACCTTTACTGAGCAACAACAGAGCTAACAGAAGTTCAAGTTCAAAATCCTTTTCATTACAAGGGGGCTTATTTCAATTTTCACGCTTATTTTTTTAAAAGCAAAGTGGAAAAAGAAAAAAAAAAAAACTAAAAAAATATGCAAGTATGGTGCTATAATGTACCACCTTCATTTTAATGGCTTTCTTCCTTATTATTTTCTTTTTTCTCCTTTTTTTGTCCTGCTTTTCTTTTTTCTTCTTCCTTACCTGTACTCTCTTCCCCAACCCTAGGATAAAGGAGTTAGTACAAGTGAAAAAAGAAGTGAAAGACAAAGAAAAAAATAATTTTTTTTGAGGAAAAAGAGGTATTTTTTACAAATAAAGGTATATTTAAATGAAAAAAAATTAAAATTCAGAAAAAAACGTTCCTTCTCTTTGGAAAATACTTTATTTTATTTTACACATTTCTGTCCATTGCCTTCCCATAATGTAACATCATTTTCAACTCCATTGCATATTTTGTCCTATGATATTCTGGACTGTTTCAATCAGTGAACATTTAGAGAGATGTAGGGTGTGTTTTTGACATCAAAAAGCCATGCTTAAAGCAAGATTCTGCTAAAATATCCTTAGTTTCCAGCGCTCTGCTAATCATTGTCTTAGCCTGAGAGAGGGAAAACCTTTCCATTTGCTAAAACAAACATTGACTTAATTTCCCTTGTTAAATTTAAGCCATTCCCCATTTTAAAACTTCTCATTGATTTTACATTCACTCCTCTGATGTAAAATCATCAGCTACTGATTTTACATCTGTCTTTTAGCTGCTGCTGCTGCTGAGCTAACCTCAGCAACTGGCATATTGTACCAAATTAGGATTTCTCCTGCTATGGCAGCTGCGGGTAGAATTGAGACAGGCTGATGAGACATCTCCAGCCCCCTCACTACTGCAGACACTGCAAAGAAGGAAGCGAGGAACAACAGTTGCAAAACATTAGCACAAAAACATCACAGTGCCACGAGCAGAGGGGGATGATCTTTCCTTGCCAGCGTTTTCTCGTGTGCCTTGTCTCTGGTGCCTTAATGCAAAGTCATTAAATAAAATGTAAACCTCCTGGGTGAGATTCATCTGCCCAAACATAGCTGTTGACATCTGAGGCAGTCACTTGAGTCCCTGTAATCGATGGAGAATCAAGCACGTTTAAGGCACAATTCATCTAATCTTAAGGTGCAAGTCAAAAAATGGGTCATTGAATTGTGCCCTAAATGTTCCTATTTCTCTTTATTAATGGAAAGAGAGACCGAAGTATGGACTCACTTACGATTCTACTCTACAGACACTTCACACAAGGCGAAATGATTCCCAGCCCTAGGCCTGGCCCTGGAACAGGCTCAGCTGAAGGGAAAGCTGATGAATAATTAAAGCTCATTGAAAGACTGTATCCTCAGAGACAAAGTGCTCTGAAGGGGAGAGGATGATCATCCAAAGCAACCACATAAGGCTCCCGTGGATTGTGCTGTGGTGCTGCAAGTTATGAGCAACGATTTCCCACAGTAGGTTCCAGGGGTGGCAAATGAGAGTAGTGTCAGAGATATTGCCTGAGCATCCAGAGAAACTCGTTCACTTGAAGAGATCTGAAGCTCCTGAGCTTCTAAATGAACTCATGCAAGTCTCATAGATTTTGGGAAGGTAGATAGCTTGCCAAGACTATCCATGATTTTTCTTTTTAATAGCTATATATTTACAAAGAGAATGCTTTTTAATGTTCAAGGCAGATGCCTCAGAATTAATTGGAGAAAAATAAACCATGTGAATGTATCTATTTTTTTTTTTGCTTGCTTGCTTTTTAACACATTCCGAGTCATTGGCAAAATGCTACAGTTGATTTTGTCTTCTCTTATGCTTGCCTCAAAATCAAAAGCCCAGGGTACAACTTGTGTGTTTTCCTTTCTGAACTTCAAATGGTAGAATAAATGGGGACATTTGGCCACAATGACATGTAGATATCATTTGGTATAATTAATCTCTTTTCCTTCTTATCTCTTCTCTGAAAGAATATTTCTAAGAAATTATGCTTTCTGAGATTAAAAGTAAAATTTATTATTATAGCCCACAGGTATATTACAGATACTTGTTTAAAATATTTGTTGATATAAGAATCATTTATTTGTTGTGCGTGTGAATGAAACCCATCACAATGCCACAGGACTAATAATGATATATCTCATATCCCTGAAACTTTGATTTCTTATACTTTCCACTATTTGGCTTATTTTTCACAGAGAGCAGAAAATGTTGAAATGGGAAGAAAAAGAGATGAATATGGGTGAGATGATTTCCATTCTGTTTAATAAAATAAGTTTTTAAAATAACACTGAAAGCTTGTAAACCGCTTCTATAAAGTGATGGAAAAAATACAGAGAAACATCAGCTGAATTGCCATATTGAGAAAAACCTACTTCTTTTTGAATTTTTTTCCATTTCTGTTAACTCTTGCACAAGATAACTGCAACTTATGCATCTGAGCTGAAAGAATCTGATCAGTGGCATGTGCTAACCAACCTCGACACTAAGATATTTAGGGCAGCTGTCAAGCACCACAACTTTCTTCCGTGCTTCTTTTCAGAATTAATTAGCAGAAGAACAGCCTTTAATACACATGTTCTTGCCAAGATGAACTTGGAAGGAATCTTGCTCTACTCCCCACTACTGCCTGTTCCCAGCAAACCTCTAGAGGAGATAAATGTGCAAGATCTTAAGCTATCCACCTCCTGTTACAGCAGGTGCAAGCCAGGAGTTACAAGAGGTAACATATAGCAAGTCTTTTTGGTGCAACAAAAGAAATCAGCCAGTTTGGTAATACCTGGTTTCAAAAATCCAACCAATTAGCTATTTTTGTTGATTGTATTGAAAATACATCTACTTACTCCAAGTACTAATTTAATTTGCTTTAGTTGCTTTCACAACGTGAATCTTAATTACTGTCTCATGGAAAATAATTTGAGGAAGTACTACAGAGGTTTCAAAGTCCACCTGTAAGTCTGTGCTTAGAGGTGAAGACTACCTGGACTGCCACCAGTCTGCACTTGCTTCACAGGTTGATGGGAATCCCTGGAGAATTTTCAAGACTTACCCCCTGACTTTGGCTAATCTTTAAAATATCAGTGGTCTTTCTCAATACTTCAGTAATCTCTTTTCTTTTATGTCATCCTTAAGCCAAGGGGCACTGACAAAGAAAGGGTGAAATCAAGCCAAGAAGAATAAATAAATTTAAGGAAGTAAGTGCGAAACTTGAATCGGATTGAACCTGGTACAGACATTTGGAATAATTTTACTTTTACCTGAATGGGGTGACTAAAACAAATCAGACAACCTTGCTTTTACTGGAATTGTTTCACGGTTGTCTCATTTTATTTGAGTGGGCCCATACACCTCTTGCTTTTTTCAGATCCACTCAATCCTATTTTTTGTTCTATGCATATATTATTGGTCCTCCTTTGGCTCACATATTTTTTCCTGAACTGTTTTATTTATTTATTTAAATGTGAATGGAAACATTTCAGGAATTTTTTCTAGACCTGAGTAGTCAAGGAAGTGACAAAAATCTTGTTTACGTATAGATCCAGAAAACAGTTGCCGTCATAGGCAGACATGAGCTAAGATAACAACAGTCCAACCCATCTCATTTAACTTTTTCTGTCTACAAATGATATGCTCCATCAAAACTGGTCATCTAGGCTTCCTTGATAGCAAAAAGAGAGATATCAACATCTCCACAAAGCAGTTAATTTAAACCATTTTAAATGCCTTTTTTTTTTCTTTTTAGGATTGGACAAGTCATCCGGCAACAAAATTATTGCTCTCTCTTGGCTGAAAAGGAAATTTGTACATGGCACTTTTTTAGGCTAGGTGTCTAATACTTAGAAAACCAACCTTCAGTGAAATTAATCTGATGCTATAGACAGGAAGACGCACAGGAATTCCATTTCACTCTCCTCACCAACAAAATGCTTGCATTCAACTTGGTTGGTTTTTCTAGTAGCTCCATTTGTCTTCTTTTTGTTGTTGTTGTTTTTTTGTTTTTTTGTTTTTTTATTGTGTCCACCTGAGATTCCTCTAATAAAACCATATCATTCTTGATAAACTTTATTCTGAAGGTCTTGCAGTAGTTAATGATGTAGTTCTTACATTCCTGTTCTTTTGGCCTTGTTGCTTTAAAGCGCAGTCCTCAATGCAATCATGTCAGAAAAAGGAAAACATATGATCAACTACCCACCACCCTCAGGATTTAACAATGTCAGAAATGTTGAGTAGCAGATTTTAACTGCCTGTCTACCTCCCCCTCCCACCACACCCTTTCCCTAAATCTGTGAATACTTGATGCTAGTTAGCTCCTGGTTTGGTCTTTTTTTTCCCTTTTTCCTCCTCAATTTCCATGGCTAATGAGCCTGAGCTGAGTTAATAATGGATGTAATAAGTAATGACTCATTGTTTTGGGGCCTGTGTGTCTCTGTGTGCAGTGGAAGAGGAAGCCAGGGCTCCGATGCTATTTGTTCTGCCATGTCACTTGCCGCCAAGCAATGCCACTCATCAATAAAAGGCAAGATGACGGATGAGTTCATTTAATGGAATTCCTCTGAGTGAGCTGCAGCCACTGTTCTTTGTGGGCTTGTTCTTTGAGTCTCTCTCTTTCTCAGTCTCTGTTCCCCCCATCCATTTTTTTTTTCCTTTTTTTTTAATATTCAGGACAGTTGGAAAGTGTGGCTGGCTGAGAGGGCTGCCATTCGTGCCAGCAGCTCCTTCTGCTCTTAACAACTGCTATCCTAAATCAAATCAAGAGCTCTGAGCAGGGAGATTAGATCAGCACCACCTCACAGTGACATCGAACAGCATTGCCTTCCCCTCGCTCCCTTCCCCTCTCTCACTTCGCTGGTCAAGGTGCGTGTGGAGGGAGGCTGGCTAAGCATTTGAGGAGGAAAAGGTTTTGAGTGCTCTCAGTATGGCCCTGTGCATGCTGAACAGCTAAAACAATCCCGTTCTTCTGGAAAAGTATCAGGCTCCGTCTTCATGCCTAATCTACAGCGCTGCATGTTTCCAAAGTCAGATTAGCTAAACAGGGTATTATTTCAGTTCCCACACACATGCATCTGCTCAGAACAATGAATGAGGGTTCCTTCTGTCTGCCTGTTCCCAGCTTCTTCCTCCACCTCCACCTGCTTCTTCTGATTTGCCTTTCCCTATTTTTTAATTCAGAAGTTGTGATTCTGGTGTAACTTAAGAGAATAATTTTTCCCATATAATTTATGCAGGTGAAAAACACTGCTGAACCAGATCTTCAGCTCAGAAGTAGGAGAAATTCACAGGTCTGTAGGTTAATGGATGTCTAGTCCCATTAAGTTCAGCAGGTTATGAAAAAAATATGTCGAGTAGAAGAAAAATCAGGACAATTTTACCACAAACCATCTCACATCTAACTTTCCAAGATTGCCTAATTTAATATGAAACATTACTGAAAAAGAAATGAAATTCCTTCCATTCCTAGTAACATAAATAGGGGTGAAACCATCTGTTCCTGCTAGTTTTTCTCTGTTTACTGATAACTCACTTTGTACTGGAATTAATATTTTGTTGAAGCTAGAGTAAGAACTTTGTCCATTTACTTTAGTAAATTTAGTAAGTTTACCATATTGTGTTGCCTTTTCATCTTACATACGTATGAACATGTGTTACAATGGTGGATGTGTGTACATTTATACAAAATAAGTAATAATACTCTAGTTATTTATAATTTCTGGGCAGACACCCAGCTTGGGTGACCCTGGTATGGTATCATTATAATATTCTAGCTTGAGATATATTTGAGGAGAAAAACCCCAATATTTATTTTTAACACTGCATTTTTACAGCATAATGGCTAGAACTCTGATCACAAAAGGCCAACAAGACAAATATGCTGCAAGAAAGACAAACTTACAGACACCAAGTTTACACTGTCACAGCTTAAAAATTCCCAGGTCACTGGAGCTGGTTCTCCCTTCTACTTTGCCTTTGTGAGACCAGATCTGCAGGTGCTGAATCCAGCTCCTGTCACCCCCACACAAGAAGGATGTGGAGCTGTTGAAGTGAGTCCACAGGAGGTCATGAAGATGGTCAGAGGGCTGGAGCACCCCTGCTATGGAGACAGGCTGAGAGCGTAGGGGGTGTTCAGACAGAGAAGAAAAGGCTTCAGACAGATGTTATACCCCTTTCCAGTGCCTAAAGGGGCTCCAAGAGAGCTGGAGAGGGACTTTGAACGAGGGCCTGTTGTGACAGGATGAAGGGGAATGTCTTCAAACTGACAGAGTGTAGGGTTAAATTAGGTATTAAGAAGAAATTTTTTTACAATGACGGTGGTGAGGCACAGAAGCAGATTGTCTAGAGAAGCTGTGGCTGCCACATCTCTGGAAGTGTCCAAGGCCAGGTTGGCTGGGACTTGGAAAGGCCTGGGACCTTTGGAGGGTGTCCAGTGGAAGGTGTTCCTGCCCATGGCAGGGGTTGGGAGGTAGATGACCTTTAGGGACCCCTGTAATACAACCCAACTCAACCTAACCTATTCTAGGATTCAGTGGCTCTCTGATAACAGCACCGCAGTAGGGTGTACAAGTGCATACTACTAACTAGAAAGAAGATACCCAACTTCAAGAGACTCCTGCACTTTGAACAATTAAACAACTGTAGGTTTCTCAAATTTCCATGTCAATATAGCTGTGTTTTTTCAGTATCAAAAATCTTGGAATGAGAAACAATTCCCCAATGTCATAATTGGCTAAAGGAAAAGTTTTGGAAACCACAAAGCTTTGTCTTCATTTTCTTGTTTACCGTGATGGTGCATTGGACATCACTGAAAAAACAACATTAATCAGTCATTAATCAGTGGGAAAAGGGTAAACCATACTAGGGTGGCTAAGTCAAAGGAAGCTCTCTTGGAAGGAAACATTTTCTTCAGTCTGTAGCATATCTAAGAGTGCTAATTAATATCTGTTCTCTTAAGCAGTCAGCATGGGAGTTTGCTTTATATTTCCTAGAGCGTGCGTGCATACTACACTCAATCTAGCTGCATTAGAAAAGATTGTGGGTTTTTTGAGAAGGGTATATGTAGGTAGCTTAACAGGGAATAAAGGAGGATATTAAATGTCCCATAGAGTAAAAGTGTATTAAATAAACTATATAGTAATATACAAAAACTATGTTAAAAATCCTATGGAGTACAGACAGCCAAGAAACAGATTAACAGAGCATTACGTTTTAATGTTGAGCACAAATGTTCCATTCCTTTCTCTGAGCTCCTAATCAGCATTTTTCATTATTTCCCTTCCCCTGTATTTGGCTCCTGTGCCTCAGTGCCCATAGCAACACTTCCAGTAGCGTTAAAAACTAGATACTGCAACCACATTCCCAGGCAGAGAGCTTTGCCAAGGCCTACATTTGATCCAGCTAGGAGCACATGCCCGCTCGGTGGTACAAGGTCATAATAATAATTCTCCCTTCAGGGGCAAACAGTCTTAGGAATGATCCCCCACTATTATCCCCTACTATCTTGGCTCATTTTGATCTCGGTTGTTATTAAGCTCATTTTATGCTGCAGTCAGAGCTGCTTGTTTACTTACAAAAATGGTTATTCAGAAAGTGGATGCCTACAACGAGACCAGAAGCCTGTGTGAGTGTGTGTGTTCAAGTGTGTGTGTGTGTGTGTGTGATGTATGTAGGGAGAGAAAATTGGTTTGTTTTAGGGACACACCATTCCTTTGAACTCCACAAAAATACGAGCCCTTTCTTTGATGGGCTTTGCTTTGGTTTTGTTTTGTTTCATTTTTGCCTTGCCCCAGTTTTCTCTCTGTAGTGTCTAATGTACATTTCAATGGATGGGAATGATGACAGAAGGCATTTTCAATCCCTTGAGGCATGGTAGCAGTCTCTGAAAATGCTTTGGTACTGAACTGTTCTGAAGAGAATGAAAGAAATCCTTTATTCTTCTTTTATTTTTCTCCCCCCCGCCCCAAACTTATATCAAGATTGGAATTTCAGTTGTTGGGGAGAGAGACTGGGGTTTTCTTTTGATTCTAAATGGCATCTTTTTCCTCCCCAGCTTCTCTCTTGATTTAGTTATTTTCTTATTTTCCCCTTTCTCCTCCACTCCCCAAATTTTGACCAGGCTGTGGCTCCCACTACTGAGTACTTATTCCTATAAATGAATATTTTGTCATGACTGTCTCTTCATCCAAAGGAGAATATTTAAGTTTGTTACATGAAGAAACATGGTTAACAGGAACACTGGGGGTTTTGTCAAGTTGAGTGTAGGAAATGGGAAATTAGTGGAAACTGTTGGCAGGAAAGTCAAGAGAAGGAAAGCTGGATGCTTTTGTAGTTGACAAGAACAAGAAAAGAGATAACTGGATGATCTCATTTGTCACTGACTTGAACTTAACCAAAATATTTGCAAGGGTGACAAAAGGAATCCACAACAAGATATTCACAATATAATTTGAGCCAGAAAATAAAAAAGATTTCCCAAAATCTTTGTAGATGAAGGAAATCATTTCAGCTGAGAGGCACCAGGCCCCAGCAAGCAAGTCACTTCTGTTTAGAGTTACAGTACTTTGGGTTGTGCAGCTGGTGGTGGTGGTGGTCTCAGAGTATAAAAAAACAATATATGGATTTGAAAATAACAATGATATGGATTTGGATAGAGCCTGTAAGTTTGCTCACCAAAGTCAGAACTCAATATCAGATCCTGGTAAAATCTGCAACAGTGATGGTCAGTTCCCTTCCCTGATCTAGGAGGAGAGAGGAGTCAATCTCTTTTTGAATTCAGATTTCTGCTTGTCACTTTTCTGTAGAACAAATCATGAACTCGGAGTGTTTTCTTGACTGTCGTATTTTATCATACTAGATTGCATCATTATGACAAGAATGCTCAATTTCCAGCAGAACAGCCACAAAAGACCCTGTTTACACAACTGTAACATTTCACACATATCTGTATCTGCAGTTAAGCATGCAGAGTAGGATAAAGCTATAGATAGTTTCTCAGCCTTTGTGCAGACGAACAGAGATGGTAAGAACAGGGCAGTGCTGCTCATTCTTTGAATGGCTTTGTGTATTCTGGGTGCTCTTGAAGACACTGAGAAATCACAATCATGTTGATAGAAAATGGCCCTGTATAGCCAAGATACCTTTTTTCTTTTGTTCAGTCTGTTCTTTTATTTCAGCTCCTTCCCACAAAGCTTACCAAAGGTTGACCTGCGGTAGCACAGCATTTCTTCATCTTTATTTTTAAGGCAACTTGGGGATTTTTGAAGTTCATAAATAATTTTGACAAATACATAACTCAATTCATTTCTGTTAGATTTCTGTGTTAATACACATGTGCAAACACATTTGTTGTGAGACTTATCACTCTTGATAAAAAGGGTGCTTCAGAGCCACTCTGCTATTTAATTGGAGACACAAACCTCTCCAATTTTTGCAAATATAATTCCATGTCTGCTTTGTGTTTAGAAGAAAACTTGACAGAAAGGCATCTTCCTCACTGTTGTGAAAATATATCAGCCTCAATTCCCATTTGATGCACATTTTGTACTACATCTCTTAGTCATACTCTAGTGTTAATTTACTCCACATATACTGTTCATAACAGCTGTTTCATATTCCTAAGTCAATTTATATCTTCCTTTACATTGAATATAAATTTATTTCTTACTACAGTTTCCTGCTTAAACTTTGCTGATTGCCAGAGTGATCCACAAGAAAACAAGATGTGGTCATTACCTATGTCACTAAGGTGGTCACATTTGGAAGCTAAGAGTGTCCTCTACTACCATTCCTACTGTTTCATGGACATTTTCAGATTCCCAAGTTTATTCTAGCTCTATAATGTGACTCCACATTCATGGATAACAGTCAACAGCATGAATTTCCCCATCCTCACCATCAGCTGCAAGACCAAATTCACACTAATGGCTCTATGACCAACTAAAGGAGTCCAGGCATTCATGAACATCAGGTTAATTAAGACAGGAATATTGCACACAAGTAGATGGACTTCTTTCAGCTTCAGTTAGTTAAATATTTGCAAAAAATATTATTTTAATCCCACTGTGGATGAAAAAATAAAATTCAACACCTAAAAAAATTTTATGCAGAGTTTCCTTATTTACCTTCCATGTCCCTGTATCTGCAGAAATAAGAAAATTATCATAAACGCCAATCTAAAAAAGATGAAATTTTTAAATCTGTCTGGAGTTTATTCCCACCTTTCTTCCTTCTTTGCTGTGCTTTATGTGATGTACTGTTCATTCCTATTACCTCTTTATAGCTGTTTTGTTAAAGTTCATACCACAAAGACCTGTAAAAGATATTTATGACTCTTGGGTTTTCAGCAAATTCTAAATAACCATAACATGAACATGAAACATTAATTAAAGACACTGGAGTCTAAGTTATAACAGAGATGCTGACATTTAAGCCCCTTGTACCATGTAAATTAAAAATGGTATGACAAACAGTGAGTAATTTGATGGTCAGGGGTTCATATAGATAGCTTAATATCTTTGTCATGAAAAACAGTCTGTCCTTGGTTTAACCCATACTGAACAGCCCAGGGGTCTGCTTCATAAAGCATGACACTGCCTAAACATTTTTGCAGTAATTCATGTATCAGTCTGGGAATTGCATTGAATATCCTTGAGACTAAACAAATACACAGGAAATTTGTGAACTAAATGCATTAACGCAAAGATAAATTCATTGTGTCAGTCCCGCCTCTGGTTCAGCTACCAAGATTTAGACATTCTTGCCTACAAAATTCAATGTCACACATTTAACATACTATTCAAATCTGTTTAATTGATCATTAACTTAGTTAACACAACTCTTCCACAATGTATCTGTACCACTGAAACCTCAGGTTGCTGGCCATAGTAAAGACACCCCTTGCCTTAATCAACTTACACCAAAAAAGGTGACACATACTGTTTTTCAAATTGTGGAACATGAATGCTTTTGTGTTCTTTATGTTCAGATAAGCAGCGGTCTGGCATATCCAAATGAATTTTTACATTCCTATTGAGACCTTGTATGACAGTTCCCTAACCAATGCAGACCTGAGTGTCTGAGCTGGGCACAACAGGAGAGTAGAGTAGAAGACCTCCAGTAGTCCCATCCAATCATAACCATTCTTTGATTCTGTGTTTCTATAATCGGTGGGAATGCAGACTTCCATAATGTGATTCCCCATATCCTAACGCAGGTATCTAGAGCAGACCAGATCACGGAATTATGGAAACACAGAACCATTTGGGCTGGAAAAGCTCTCTAAGAACATTGAGACCAACCCTTAACCTAACACTACTAAGCCATATCTCCTCATCTTCTCAATACCTCCAGGAATGATGACTCTACCACTTCCTTGGGCAGCCTCAATCATGGAACAATTTAGGCTGGAAGACACCCCAGGGGGTCATTTAGTCCAATTTCCTACTAATTCCAAATTCACTTTCAAAAGGGTCTTCAAGGACTTCTCTCTGATTCCCTAGAAAATCCTAAAAGCACTGATACCTTTTCCTTACAATTATAAGTAAAATAATGAATTTGAACAAAAGTTGCCTGTTAGAGGAGAGGTTCTGCAGGTTACAGGCCACGTTTATTCCTCCTCTCTTGGAAATGACAGCTGAAACAGGAGATGTAAGGGAATCTAAGTTGTCTGAACATTCCTCACAATTTCCATAAAGCAGGGATCAGGTCCTGTGTGTTAAGCAAGGAAAAACAATTTTCTAAAATAATTGCCCCATCTGCTTGTAATAGGGAAACATGTTCTTAATCACATATTTAATTTTGACTCTACAGATAGTTAAGTTATAAGTATCTTCAAACACTTAATTAAATATTTTGGTAAAATATAGCCAAGGGAAAGCCTGAGACAAATTCAGCAGATATGTCCTGTGCAGGACCAGGAATTGGATCCAATAATTGTGGTGGGTCCCTTCCAACTCAGGAATGATTCTAAGATTTTAAGCATACTCCGAAAACCCACGTGTGTGAAAAACCATGTGGAAAGAGAAGCATCTGTATTTTTCCAGGTTCTATCTTCTCGTAATGCTTCTGACACCAGTTGCTGAGCTGGGTTGGCATGCTACAAAGACTTTTCTACTGAAGAATCTACAGACAATAACTGGAAAACAAGGAGGCTGTCTTGATAACTCATTCTGAGTTCTTCACCTTTACTTCAGATTTGTTCCATCACTTTCCTTGCCTACACGTCCTGCTTTGTGCTGTTATTTAATATCTCACTAGTTCTGTAATTTCAGTTCCCAAATTGAATACGATGTTCCCTCCAGTGGAACCCTCACCTTGATAAATTGCCAAATAGTAATTATTATTCCTTCCAGAGCCTGAGATATGGAGTCATGGATGTAATTTCTAAGGCTTGAGTGCTGAGAAATTTATGCTATACTTCTCTTCATCAGAGTTTTCATCTGAGATCATATTTCAAGCCCTTTCCTTTGATGATATGATTAAGATAATTCCTCTATGAAGTTCGAGCCTCTGTGAGATATTCAAGAAGGAACCTGATAGTTCTTAAGCTTCATTTGCTTCCCCTATGAATATCAGCAATGGATGAAGGGAAAAAGCACACAGACATGATGCCTGATGATTTCAAATGCTCCTAATTTTTTAATGTTAATTATTATGGTAGCATCTGCTAGCCTCAAATATAGGACCTCTCTTCTTGTGAATGTAATATAAAACTAAAGACAGAGACAGTCTATGCCTCAATAATCTAGTCCACATGAGGATTTCTTTTGTTAATATGTTTACTTGTTTATTTTCTACTTTTTATTTTTAAATTAAATGCTGGTGTGAAACTTTTAAAACCCATTTATTAGATGATTATTCGAACTCTGACTGGGCCCAGTTCAAAAGTGGTTGTGCTTCACATCCTTCCTGAGAGAATGAAAGAGTAATATGATATATGTTATAACACAGACAATCTCCATTTTCTCACAGGAGTGCAGGGAGCATTACACACATCTAGGTATGTATAGCAAAATTGACATGCTGTTTGAATTGGACCGTCGTGTATTATTTTGGTACTCCTAGTCTGAAGACAACAGGTAGTTTGGGAAATAGTATATTGTTATCCCCATTTTACAGACCTCTGTCTAATGGTTTACAGTGATCTGTGTTGATTACTGTTGGTTTCAGGAGAGCAAGATATTCTGTAGTAAGGGTTCGTGGAACAGTCAAACAACATGAACTCATTCTAACCTTTCCAGTTGCTGACTAGCTTATGCACTGAACCTGAATGTTTATGTTCTGTTTTATAAGTGTTCTTATCCTTTATTCAGTACTTTTGAAATTCTCATTTTGAACAATATAATATACTTGTTTCTTCAATATCCTCAAGCTATATTGTAAGGATTGATACTAAATCAGTCAAGGTGTTACTGTCCTGTGGATACAAGCATGCCCTATACAGGTGTTTTCTCATGAATATAAAGTATATTTGGATTTTAAAATTAACTGTTTCACTCCTAAAATGTATAGGAGGCACAGCCTCTTCTGTTACTTCCAAATACTTGCCCAAATATTCTTTCCACATTCTTATTTCAACACTTACAGACTCATTCCATCAGTGGAGAAGGAGATAAAACATCTCTTTTTTATACATGCAGTGTTCAATTTAAGAAAAAAAAAAATAAAAGAAAGAGCCTTACACTGTTATATCCTAATCTTAATAATATGTACATTAAAGCTTTCTTCCTGTTATGATCCTGTTTTATAGGCTCATTGTTCATGACATGGCCTTATTGTTCATGTACAAGACAGATGAACACATTTCTACCACAGTCTCCACTACCTCCATAAACTGTGATTATAGATTGAAATACTGTATGCTTCATTATTTATTTATAGCTCTGAATATTTCTCAAGGATATTTTTCTTTTCTTTTGTGTTATTTTGTTTTAATGAAGGTGAAGGACTGTAGAAAGCCATGCAAGCAATCCAAAGCCCTTTCTTTCACCATGAAATGGCTTGAGGTGTATCATACTGTCCTTTCTCCAACAAGCATTATTTCCTGGCACAGCAAAATCTCAGTAAGTCATTACTTTGCTCATTGTTTAGGCTTCAAGTCATCAAAGCATTTAAACACATACTTAACTTTAGTGCCTGATTAAGTGCCACTGGAATAGGATTTAAGCACTTGCTTAAAATTAAGAGGGTGTTTACATGCTTTGCTGAGTAAGGATGAAATGCTAAATTGAAATCATATTTATGTCGGAGTGGAAACTATTCCCAAGTTTACTAAAAAAAAGAAAACAGATTTGATCATATTATCTGCATGTTTAACTGTTTCCTCTTCTTTTTCCCAAAAAAGTGTTTGGATGTTTGATTTATAAAATCAAATAAACTAATGCTGCTCTTTACCTGACCAACAAACAGGAGGAAATAAGGGACTGTTTGTGAGCAAACTGATGTGGACAAATGATATTCTTTTGCTGAAGGGACAAATTTTCATGGTGACCACAGTGCTATAATCTGAGGGGACAAGAAGACATTGACAAAAATCATGGTTTGGGTTCTGTTGGGAAAAAGGGGAAGCCTTTTCATGTCTTGGGGAAGGAGACAGGACTTGAGGGCACATATGGTAGCATATGGGCAGCAGATTCAGTCATTTAATTTTGAAACTCCATCATCTTGAAGGTATGAGCCCACTGGAAACCATTCTTCATTGGGCCTGGTGAAGCAGAGATTCAGGCCATGTTTATATGCTTTCTTTGCAATTGTGTAGATGGTCATAGCAAGACACAAGCCAATGCTAAATCTAGCACTAAATCTAGCTCTAGGGGCAGTGACAGGCAGTGCTTATGATGACGGAGAAGCATTTTTAAAGGATATAAAAAAACCTTAAAGAAAAATAAAAACCCGGATGGACTATGTTCCACATTGACATAGTAATTCTTTTTAAGATATTCAAATAAAAAAAGTTGTAGATGATCCTAAATAAATGGTTGAGAAGACAAATCAATGTCACCAAACCATTCCATGTGGCCTCAACATGTATTTAGGATTTTCCTTCCTAACTTGCCTTTGGCTTCTTAAACTTTGAAACCCTTTAGACACATCTCTCATTACCATGTGTGTAGATCTGCACACCCCATTCTTTCTCTACCTGTTCATTTTTGGGCCCCACCCACCCATTCCCCTATTCCTCAACCCATCTGGATGTGGATACAGGTAGCTTGATCCACCATTCAATGCCAACTAAATTAATCTTGCAATAACTTCACTGGGAGGGGACTTGGCTTGGGACAAGCCGAAATTCTGGAGAGCTGTTTGGTCCAGCCTTGTCTTCATCAGGGGTACAACACACCCTTCTTGTCATTGTGTGTGAACTGCTGAGGAGGGTGAGGTCATTGACAAAATCCCTGCATGATCTGGCCAGAACTTCAATTTAAGTTCTCTGTTACTTGATCACATTGTTGGGGTTGAGAGAAGGGGAAATGGAGACTGAATTTTTATCTTTCTTCCCATTTTCTTTTTCAGTGTATTAGTTCATACTTGGGAGGATTTTTAACTAATATTCTTAAGACATGTTTGCAAGTATTTTCATTGATCAGCCACACAATTGCTATTTGTATACACTGTTGGAACAGGAAAAACTACTTATGATTCCTGCTATTTTGGTTATTGTCAGTATTGCCAGAAAGAGATAAAGCTTTCTTTCTGTCTCACTCTTACACTCTTTTTTCTCTTCCCTGTCCTTCAAGAAAATGGTTCTTTTATTTATTTTTGTTCTATCCAAGAGTGGCAGCTGATTTTGAAGTGTCAGACTATTATTTGGGGGGTTTTTTTGGATGTTACCATTTATTGCAAAGAGGATAAAATCAATGTGACATTTCCAGAACAATGATAGATAAAAATGATGAGTGGTCTTTAAACGCAGAAGGCTAATTTTTAAAAATGTCACTAGTGTACTATTTCAGAGTTTGTCAAAGATAAAACAATAAAAGTTATAGATATGAAAACTAATAATATTTCACTGGCTAAGCTATAGATAAGCAGGCTGTACAGTATACAAGTTCTATATTCTTCTAAACATAATAGGATAGAAATGCTGCAAAAAGGACAGCATTAAATATAGTTACTTTGGGTTATTTGATTAGACATTGGTTTGGGAAGACCTTGATTTCTAAGACTGTGACCTTGCAAT
The DNA here is from genome assembly GCA_013397055.1 of Pachycephala philippinensis. Lineage (NCBI taxonomy): Eukaryota > Metazoa > Chordata > Aves > Passeriformes > Pachycephala > Pachycephala philippinensis. The sequence continues at coordinate 15,602 of VWZT01007976.1, read as the reverse complement.
CAGTTGTTCTGGCAAGGACTCATAGACTGGCATTTTATACTATGGAGGATTCACATGGACTCAAGGGATTGTGGTTTGATGGCCAAGTTTTATGAGTCACCTGAACAATGTAGTCATTGTGCTTTTAAAGCTATTAGTGTGTCATGCTGTGAGTGCAAGACTCACTTTAGAATGATGGGACAATGCGTCCCTTGCTTTTAAAGGGTACTGGGTTTTGATATACACCCTCCCTTTATGGACTTTTGTCCATAATAACCTGTGTCCGTAAAGCATGGGAGACTCGTGATTTCCTGCAGCTCAAACAGGCTTTAACAACAACTTGTGTGCATGTGTATTATTACTATTGCAATGGTTCCTGGCTATTTCATTAGCAAGTGATGGATGAAAGTCTAGTCCTGAAGGCAAAAACCTTCACCACTTCATATCATTGGTAAAATGATGTAAAATCAGGGAGCTGTACCTGCCCTGTTCCTAATGAGAGCTGGTGTGACTCAGTTGTGCAAGTCTGGCATGAACCCTTTGGTTAGTAGGGAGAAAACAGAAGCAAGAAATGATCAGTAGTGGGGCTCTTACAAGAGAGTACTTGACCTAAGCATGTGAATAAACCAAATTTAATAAATGGAGAGGCACGAACATCTAAAATTTAAGATGTTATGCATCTACAAAAAGGGAACTAATACTAGCACAAATTTGTCAGCTACCAGACACAAAAAAGCCATGACCTCTAGAGATCTTGGTAAGATTTCAAAAGTTAATTTACTTCTAACACTGAAAAAGGTGTTCTATTACCAAATCTGGGAGCTTCGTGAAATTTCAGTAAATCATATTTCAAGAGAATCTCCAAGAAATTCAACTCATATTTGAATGTATCTCTGAATAGTATATTAACACAGCTCAAGTTCAACTTATGTAGTTTAGAAGTAGCTGCAAACCAGATGTCAGCATTTACCATGTTCAAATAGATGGCTTGTTTTGCAGTTGTGAAATATTGAAGTCAAAAAAAAAAAAAAAGGCGGGGGGGAAAAATCACACACAGCAATTTAAGCTTGATGTTGGTTTTACAACCTCATTTTGGGGGAAAAATAACTTCACAGTTTAACTGCAGATTAAATCTGATCTGATTCCACTCTAATCATCTCATTAGAGGCAAATGATCATAAATTGTGAATCAACTTGAAAAGAAGGGTGTGAAAAGATTTATGATAACTCCTCCCATCACTACATTATAGACACAAACATTAACCAAAATATGGGAAAAAAAGGAAGCACTAAGCACCAGTTTAGGGTTTTGTTTAGCCTCTTTCAAACCTATGAAAAGTCACAGTTTCATCTGAGAACTGAAAAATTGATCAGTCTTCAAATTAAAGAATCGTAAAATGGCAAACTAAAGACATAGGTCTCATTTTCCTAAGTATCATGTTCAAAACCAGGTGTAATAAGTTGCAAGACTAAGCTTGGGTACATATTTGCTGGGACTAATTCTGATTTTGTGCAATATTTGTACTTAGTTCCAGCTGCAATTCATCCAAAATGTTTCTAGATGCCTACTTAACTATAAAATGTATGTGTTTCACATACTCTGCATTTCCTTAAACTTCTGAACAACAGATGTGCATAATAATGGAATGGTCTTCCACAGAACTGCTCAACTTCAGCTTCAGGGGTTTACCTTCAAATATTTCAAAGCATGTGACTGTTAACAGAAAACACCTTTCCTTCCTCTAGGCTCTTTGCCATGCTTTGAAAAGAAAATTTATGTGTATGTTACCTCATGTGCATGTTTCTCTTGGTCCATTATAAACATTTACCTCAGCTTACACATGACAATATTCATATGAAACATTTTGCAGCAATGTTAAAGGCAAAGTAAATGGATTTATTAACTGGCTATTCTTTCACTTCAAGGAAGTCCTCTACAACGTGTACTTATTACACAAAGATGTGCCTTTTCATTTCACAAACATTTGTTCATGTCAGACATTTTCCTTGCTTTTGGTCCTACCAGAAATGTTACAGAAGGCCAAGGAGAACAATTGCTTAAAAACAACTCCTGCTTAGTACTTGCAGGCCAAATATGAAACTCTTCAGAAATGTGATGCAGCAGACAGCAGGAGAGGGAGAGTTGTAGGGGAGGGAGTATGCAGAGGACAGACAAAAACTTCAGAAAATAATTGCTAACAATTGTTGTGTATTGACCATTTGGGAAATGAAAGGCCTTTACATCAATCACCTTTGGTGGAATATGAAGAATGGAACCTTGACACAATCACAGTTATACTGCCAAATGTAGTATTGTGCTATAAAACATAGACAGTCCAGAGCTCCCCAAATATAAACATACTAAATTTGTATTCTTTTGCTGTTGTTTCTATTTTTCTTTTTTTTTAATATGGCCAAGAATAGCCTAATTTTCCTTCTCTTACCTTGTTAATATAAATGTTAAACTACATCATTTAACCTGAAACTTCACCCAATAAATATAAAATAAATAATAACACAAACAAAGGTAGACACCAAGGAAACACAGAAATAAAAGAAAAAGAGAAAATATGAATTGGTGGAAAATAATATATTACCAATACTACTGAAACCATAAGGATATTCTGTTTCGTAACAAAATGTGATGTAAAGCCTCATTTAGTGCTAACATCACCTGAACTCTATAATTTGGTGCCAAAGTTCTATTTGGGGGGCATGAATTATTTCAGAAATCTCTAGAAACTTGTCAGAGATATTGTATCTGAGACCAGGCCTTTGAAATATTTTTTTAAAAAATCACTTTGGATAGGGCATTCAATTTAACTTGTTAAGCATAGACCACAAGACAAACACAAAGAGTTCATATTTCATATTAAATGTGAAAACTCAAAAAATAATTGTATTTTAGTATGTGATTTAAAAATTTTATTATTAATTTACTGTGTGTATCCTCTTTCCAATGAAAATAATCCAGCCTTAGGAAGCAGCCTTCATCTTCAAGCATCTGTCCAAGGAAAAGTACTTACATACTTTGATCAATAAAAAGCAGGGTCCAAAGGGTCAGGAAGAACCACTGTGTTCCCAAATTAATAAGAAAGACATTCATTTCTGCAGGACTGGCCATCTTAGAAGATTGTCTCCAGTGCACCTTAGAGACCTCAGTTTCAGGCTGGCTTGATGTCCAAATTGAATTGCTTTTCCTGTGGAGTGGAGAAAACAAAGCCTCAGAGAGTTTCCCAGACAGAGAGAAAGAGGTGAGTGAAGGGAATCCATGATACCTGCTCAATAAAAAGTGATCATTTAACTCCAGTCTGAGAATTTAAAAAAAAAAAAAAAGAAAAAAAAGGGGAGGGAGGAATTTATTGACCTGTGATGGTAGATTTCTCAGAAATGTATTATTTTGTGTGTATCATATATAACACATAACAGTATGTAATAACAATAATTACTGTACAACCTTATCCTTACCTAGCTCTTCTCATCACTGTGGCTCAAAGCAGCTTATTTAGAAAGTTTCCCTCAGTACCCCTGTTATGCAGAGAAGTGACTTGATCAAGGTCACTCATCAATCAGTGACAGAGCAGAAATTAGACTCTGGAGCCTCTTCACCTTATGCTGTATCTTCCAGACTACAGGTTTATCTGTAGATACATGTAGATTATACATGTGTGTGTACTGTATCTTGACATTTCCCATGAACAGGGAATCCAGGAAATTATCTTGTCTTATAGCTGCTCTCTCTGCCAACACCCATCCTCCTGCATACTTTCACACAGTCTAATTCCTTATTTTTGCCCTCAGCTACTTTAGGGAAGGTTTTGAAGATCAAAGAGCTGATACTTCTCAACAGTGGTAGGCAATACAGTGAAGGATGGTGGGGAAACATGGTGCTTTGGGAGGTTCAGGTTGAGTATTAGGAAGGTTATGAAATCTTCATTTCTGCATATTTTCAGCACTTGTTTAGACAAAACTGTGTCTGATCTTACCTTGTGTTGGTTTTGAGTAGAAGGTTAGAAGAGACGATCTCCAGAGGTTCCTTTTGATCAACCTTTCTATGATCATAGAATCATAGAACTCTTTGTGTTGGAAGGCACCTTTAAAAGTCATCTTCTCCAAGCCCTCTGCCATGACCAGATCACCTTCCACTAGATCAGTTTGCTCAAAGCCCTGTCTAACCTGACCTTGATTGGTTGCAGGTATGAGGCAGCCACCACATTTCTGGGCAGCCTGTTCCAGTGTTTCACCACCCACACGGTAAAAACTATTACTCCATTTTCTGTCACAACAGGCCATGCTAAAAGGTTTGTACCACCCTTTTTTATGAGCTCCCCTTACCTTGAGGATGACTGCTATGAGGCTTTAGCAACAGCACCACTGCTGCCCACTGCTGAGGCAAATGCTGTGGATGTCCTTCTGTATCTATCAATTAAAACACGAGTGGAATGGGACACTAATGGGTAAAAGATGTGTCAGTACCCTAGAACTGTGTCTTGTGATGGTATGCCTGCTAACCAAAATATCTGGAGTTCTTATGCAAGAGAAACTGGTTTGCATGGGTTTGAAGACTGAATTAGAACATTTTATAGCACAGAATGCAAATAATCAGGTAATTTACTCTGTAGATGTACAGTAATTGCAGTGTAATTAGAATAATTACATTTTACCTGCAGGACATGCACTTATGGCATGTTGTATTTGCATTAAATATTCAACATATACATTCCAGACCAATTCATCTTTGCTGCAGCTCTATGAAGAAGTCATTGGATACATTGCAGGGATGAATTTAGCTTTTAGTATTTTATCTTGAGCGAGTTACCATCCTGATTGGTATTCCCATTTTCCAGAAAAAAATACATTTTTAGGAGAATTTATGGAATTTGGTGATGAAACTTGCATATCTTGGGAGTAGTTAATCCACTCAAAGTTTAACTTCAACTCATTTGAATAACAGGCAAACAAAAAAGTGCAACAACCAGGGAATCACTCGCTGCAGTGAGCAATTGAGCAGTTCATTCCTGGCCATCGTCTCCCACAGACCATACTTTGGGGTCAAGCCAAGGCCTCAACTCCAGCTGCTTTGTGCTAATGAGGGAAGGAAAAACAACCAAAAAACCTGCCTGAAAGGAGTAACTGTAAATACCCCTCGCTGCAGGGGTGTTTTTGAGTGTCATGGGTCTGCTACCCCTGGCTCTCCTCCGTGTGCCCTCTTCCCTTGGCATAAGGACAGGAACCAGCCATGTCAAAAGCAGCAAGAGCTAAGGGATAACGTGTGGGAGGAAGGATGAGTCAGTGATTAGGGCAGAAGTTTGGGATGCTGCAGTCCTAGGTTCAGGTCCTTGTTATGCAAAAACCTTTCCATATGATCTTGTCCAAATCACTTATAATTAAACCTACAAAAAGTCCTAAAAGGGGTAAGTGAGGCAGGTAAGAAATACGCAGAACAATTATGAGCCTAAAGTTTCAGGATTATATATAATGAGCTTGAAGTCTGAGAACAGAGCCAGCAGGCCAAGCAGGGTGATAGTCTGTAAGAAAAAAGAACAATTTGGAGAATGTTTCTGCAGATATATAACTTTTCTAAAGACAGATATGTCTGTCCCAGGAGTAGAAACTGTTCTACTTTTGACAAAATACCAGCCTGTTCTCTGGAGTAAGGACTAACATCTATGCTTTTCTACTCCCAGCTTCTGCACCCTTGTTGCTCAGTGAAAATACATTNNNTGTTCCAACTGTAAAAAAAGAAAAAAAAAAAAAAAAAAAAAAAATCCAACCCTTGAAACTGCCTCTGAGGTTAACAGGGATGAAACTAGAATCCTGGAATCACTGAGGTTGGAAATTATCTTCAAGATCATTGAGCCAAATCATTAAAACAGCACCACCGTGTTCACCACTAAACCATATCCCCAAGTACCATTCACATGCCTTCTGAACACTTCCAGGCATGGTGATTCCAGCACTTCCCCGAGCAGCCTATTCCAGTGTCACCATTTCAGTGAAGAAATTTTTTCTTAATATCCAATCTAAACCTCTGCTGGTGCAACATGAGGCTGTTTTCCCTTGTCTGGTCCCTTGTTAGCTGGGAGAGAAACCAACCCCATCTCACTCCAGAGTGAGAGGCTCCCCGAGCCTCTTTTTCTCCAGGCTGAACCCCTCCAGCTGCTTCTCATCAGACTTGTCCTCCAGACCCTTCCCCAGCTCTGTTGCCTTTCTCTGGACCCACTCCAGCACCTCAATGTCTGTCTTCTTTTGTGTGGTCCAGAACAGAACACAGGATTTGAGGTATAGCCTCAACAGCAGCCTCAGCGTGCAACAGGGGGAGCAAAATCCTCAAACCAAAGTATGAAAAAGTCCATGGCCCACTTGCTCCCTATCTGTAAGGTTAACCTCCATGCAGGCAGAGCCAAACACACCACGCTGTGCTGAAAGCCACGCAGTGCTATCTAATGGCAGATTGCCTTCCCAACCACTCAATCTAAGCCACATTAAAAACATTTTTGGCTGTCACTAAGAAACACATCATAGAGGACTCCAGCACTCAGCCTGCATTAGAGATACAGGCAGGAAGCATGGCCAAATGGGAGAACGCTCATGGTATTGGGCTTAATAACCAGGACACTGTCATCAGTTGGTCCAGTGGCTGGATAGCTCAGATACTTCCAAATAGACTGTAAATATATGAAATAGATACCATGAAGTCTTTGTCTCAGAGCTCTCTTACAATTTTTGATCTCCACTTCAGATCTGACTGCAGCGGCAAATACTAATTAAAAAATTAAAAGAGAGGCAGCTCTTAATGGGACAAAGTCCTCCTTGGCCTTTTGTCTGATAAGTGCCCAGCTTAGTGTAGAAACTTGCTGTGAGGCAGTGGACTATGACATTACTTAGTCTTTCTTTCTCTTCCTTTGCAATTCCTTTAGTCCTCCATTGAGCTTGTGTCTCATGCTTTTTGAAACGTTTTTCAAAATGGTTTTCCTGCTCCAGTCTCCACTGTTGATCTCTTTGGAGGTGTCCATTCAACATGCTAATTTCCCTGTGTGTGTGCTGAAAGAGTTCCTCCAGAGCCCCTTAGATCCTAGTCCTTTCTTAGCTAATTACCATGTGCCAGACACTGGAGTTATGGGGCCTCAGGGTGATCATTTTGTTGACAATGTGCAGCAATAACCATATAATCACAGGACAATTATGGAGCATTTATGGAGTTATTTGTGTCGTGTCATAGATGAAGTTAGCAAATGTAATTTACCTCTCAACACTAAAGAGGACAGAGTCTTAAGGTCAAAGGCTGAGCTCTCAGTAGAAACTCCATTTTTTAAAGCTGATTTTAGAAGAGCAAGTTCCCTCAAATCAGCTGAAATTATGCTTGTTGGACATCTCTTTAATCTCTGTTTTTATCAACTCTAAAACTCCAGCCTCAATTTGCCAATGGGAAATTAACTTTCATACAATGAAGGAAGAGCAAGGAAAAAAAAATTCTTCATAAAACTTCCCAGAAAAATCCTTTCACCCAAATATTCTAAATAAATAAATAAATAAACACATGCATTCATACATAAAAATGTTCCCCATCAACTTCTATCTGTCTCTTGATACTACTTATCTGTTCATATAAAACTCCTACCAGGTGCAGAGTGATTAAAAGACCAAAAATAAAACTATTATCTATCAAGCTAACATTTCCTCACATCATCTGCAGCAGCACGTTGACTGCCGCCTGGATGCTCAATCATGTCTGGTGTTCTAAGGTGACATTTGGACAGGAGCCACTCTGCCACAGAGTAGAAGAGGGACAGGGCTTCAGTAGAGGGGACACGAGCACCCAAGAAACCCAATGGATAAGGAAAAGGGGGAAAGGAAAACGGCATTTGCAAAAGATGTCGTCCAGGATAAGTCAAATGGAGCGGAAGAGGGCAGGGTTTGGAAGGCTTATCAGAAGAAAACGTATAATTCTTAGTATCACAAAGCCTTTTTTCAAAGATTGGTGTGTGTATATATATGGTAATGGAGTACACAATAGATGCATACCCATATTGCCATATTACCATATATACATATGCATATATATGTTCATATGCATACAAACACACAAAAACTCCCAACACAGACCAGCCCATAAATATATAAATATATAATGTATTTCCCTTTTCCAATAAAAGAGGATATAGGCTCTTAGACCAACTTTCATATATGGCAGCTTAGAGCAAAAATGTTTTATTCATGAATGATGTCTTTTTTCTTTTTTTTTCTTTTTTTTTTTATAAACACATAAAAATGTGAAACAATAAAAGTGATATATACCTAATAATGAGTGAGCCAATAAACCCCACCAGGCAACTTAGCTTTGGAAGTGGAAAAATTGACTTTGTATAACAAATTGCAGAATTATTAATCCTGTTTGAAACCCTTTTTATATCAGACCATTTACTTTAATTCTTGCTACTTTCAACATTATCATACATTATGCATTTTTTCTTTGTAATTTTTTTTTTCTTTCCACAAGTACAGTGCGCTCCCAAACTTTAAAGGGCTGGAAGCATTTTAAAGAGAAGCCTACTGGGTAAAAGAGAAAACAAGGGATAAATTATTTAGGCCATTCTGAGGTACTCATGCCTGCAAAAACTCCCTCACAATGGTCCCTCATAGACCACTGATGAATTAAACTTTGTGAAACCCCTGCAAGGCAAGGAAATACCATCTCCTGTTAAGAGAGCAGAGAAGTGAAAGCACAGAGCTATTGCTGTGTCTACACTAAATTGAGGATGAAGCTTCCAGAGGGGAACTAAAGTCACCAAATTCACCCTTCCTTGTATCTTCTGTCCTGGTGAACATCCAGGGCTTCCTGAAAATGATGGAAGGGGGCACCTATAGGGAGGCTTTGCCTTAAGGTGTCTTTCTTAAGAGACATAAGCAGGAGCAAATGCACTTAAACTAAATCAGACACTCTAAATGTAGGTTGGTCTTCAGACACATCTGCAAAGAAGAATGTGAACTGAGTGAAATAGTGACTGAGGAGGGATGAGGTGGTGTTTTTTTGTAGTAAAGCCCATTTTGCTATGACATGATTCATCCAAGAAGAGCCTCAGCCATGCTCCTGGTGTTGTAAACACAGCATGTGTGGGCCTGGACACGGGGGAAACCTGCATGGGTGGTAAGATACAGGTTATGTCTGCAGTGTGGTGCTCTTAATGCCTGTCCTTTTTTGGAAGTATCAATATAATCAGTATTTTCCTAAAAGACAAATTTTAGATGCACAGTGTAGAAGATGACTTAGTCTACAACCTGAAGTCTGAGGTCACTGAGGTCCTGCTGGTCCATGTGAGCTCTGTGGGTGTCATGTATGACACCATGCTGGATAAGGATTCAAAGCTAAGGACATCTATTTTCCTGATTATAATCAAACAATCGGCAAAAATTGGACTAATATTTTTTCTCAGGCTGTGCTTGTCAGAATCATGGTCAACAACAGGGCAAAGGCACAGATATGATGAGTGTATTGTTATATCCAGCACACTTTTTTTTTTTCAGTAGAAAACTCCAAACTGCCCAAAATTCATCTTAAAAGGAAGACTAAGAAGAAATGTGTTTCCAGCTGTAACCTGCTGTTAGCTCCTGCATACTTCCCTGTTCAACGCCATTGCCTCTCTCACATAATTCTGTGGTTTTTTCTTTTTAATGTACAAGATGTTTGCTACAAACAGTGACCACAATAATGCAGGGGATTTTGCTTTTAGTTGTTTTAAGTCTGAGAGATTTTAGGATTTCAAGCAAACCTCAGCCAATCACTAAAATCCCATGGAATTTGACAGGACTGCGTTTGAACTGTAACCTCTTTGAGTTGAGGTAAACATACTAACTGGTTTGATTTTGTAATTCAGTATAGCAGTATGCCGAGCTTGGCTAGAGCAATAATATTTTTAGTCATTAACAGAGCTTTTCAGTAAGAAGATATGCTGTCAGTTGGCAAGCAGCTGTCAAAATAGGACAATCAGAGGTCACGTTTCTCTAGTGAATCTTAAAGACTGAAATCCCTTGAACTCAGCTACTTTCTCTTCCAGGTGTGATCAATCTTTAATTTTTTTCTTCTGGTGTGTTGGCTGTGCATGGCAAGGTTTCAGAGGTGGCACTAGAGGTGTGGCTTCTCCGAGAAGATGCCAGAAGCTTCAGCCAGGTCCAACACAGTCAATTCCAGCTCTTCCCTCAGCCCCACTCCCCATTCCTCTGCATTGTTGAGTGGGAAACAGCAGAGAAATAATGAGTGAAGTTGAGCCCAGGAAGCAGGGATGAAGGGGGGAGGTTGTTTTAATGTTTGGTTTTATTTCTCATTATCCTACTCTGATTTCATTGAAAATGAGCTAATTTCTCCAAGCCAAGTCAGTTTTGACAGTGATGCTAACTGTTGAGGAATCTGTCTTTGTCCTTACCTCAACCCGTGAACCTTTAATCATATTTTTCTCTTCCCTGTCCAGCTGAGGAGAGAAGTGATAGAGCGGCTTTGGCCAGCACCTGGTGTCCAGCCTGGGTCAACTCACCCAACCTGACTAACAGGCCATGCAGTTCAGGTTCAATAACACCAGCAACATCTGGTTAACCTGGAATACTTCTGTTGGGTAGCAAATATATAAGCACGTTAGAGGTAACTTTTATAGTGTAGTCTATTCTAAATATCATTTTGGTGTATTACAAATTCCACCTTTGGGCAAATGTTTCTCTAATCTTCCCCTGAATAGGTTAGATAATCAGCTTGAAGAGTCCTTAAGATATCAGACAATTTTATTTTTCACATCCTTTCCTTTGCCAAGATTAACAATTTCAAACTTCCATACTTGCTAAATATGCATAATGCATTTCCAGATGTGAACACTTGTTTAATCCAGTGAATTCTCTTTCAGAAGTAAGATTTTCACTTAAAGAAACCTGGAGTACCCACAAACTAAAATCGACTACTTTGGCACTAGTTATCATCTCTGTGCCAATCTGTACAAAAAGCTTTCGTTTCCATCTTGGAAAATGACAATTCCAGTATCCTTTTCTGTTTTCTTTATTCACTTGTAAGTCTGTGACAGATATGTTTTCTTTAATTTCTAATTCATCCTCACTGAGGCATCTTAAAACCTATATTCAGCTCTGTAGTAAACTGAATATTATTTTTTCTCTGCAAGAAGGGAAGAAGAAGTACCTCCATTGTGTACTCTTAAAGCACCATTTTTTCTCTTTGTTGATCATAAAGTGTGTAAAATTATACAGTTCTGTCCTGTATCTCATGTAGTGAACCCTTCATGTATGGTGAATCCATAAATTTTTAACTGCATGTAAAAAATGCCTCTTATTTTTATGGAAAAGAATTAGTCCAAATGGGAATCTAACACCATATGGATTTTGAAAATATGTCCAAAACACCTATTTTCAGAACAATCAAATAATAATTTTATTCATTTACAGCATTGATACTCTCTCTTTCCTGTTCTCCAAAGTTCCCTCTATTTTCTCCTGCATCTCTCCATACTCCCTTTCTCCTATTATTGTGTTAGCTGTCTATGTAACACTGATTTTGAAGCTCTGAACACAGCTGATGTTGCTGACAAAAAAAAACCCCAACCCAACAAACAAGAAACGCAAGTCCAAATACCCCTGTGATGATGTGCAGAGGCTGTGTTGTTCTATAATACAAAGCATATTAAGAAATGGATTTATGTGGACTAATTTAAAATTTCCATTTCCATACAAGGACTGAGACAAAAAGAGAGTACTAGGGAGCTGAGACGGAGCAAAGCTTGCTTTAATTTATGGTTTGAAAGCACTTCTATTTAAACTTTTCCACTCAGAGGGTCAGTAGCACAGAAAGAGGTGCATTTGCATGAAGTGCTGAAGGTCTGAGCCCCTGAACAAGTCCGCTCTTGGTGTTCCAGCCTTAGCTAGGAAGGTGATAAGGCCCAAATGAAGTAAACAATTTTTTTATTGTGGTGACTTTGGCACCAGTCAAATTTTGTAGAACATCTTGTGCCAGCAGCCAAAGTGATTTACATATTTTTTTTCCCTTCTCTCTGAATAGAGTGGACAGCTGGCGAATACTTATGCCTATTAATCTTTCAGTGCACAATCGTCTCTTGATATCCAACTACTATTTTTCAATCTTTGGGGCATCAGTTGAAGTAATGAATGATTCTGTTATATTCATACAGTACTGATGGGCATTACAGAACAAGACGTTAGGTTTGAGGGCGAAGAGAAGGAGGGAGAGGGGAAATGCTGGCATAAGGCAAACAGGCTATTATTACCTTTTGATTGCGGCAAACATAAATAATTCTGCCTAATCTGGTCCTCGGGGGATCACCATAAAACTCTGACCCTGTATGTACATTTTGTGTGCATGCATGCATGTGAGTATCTGTGTTAAACTTTCTTGCTGTCAGGTAGGATTTTTACTACTTCCAAGCTCTTGGAGTCTCCACTCTTAAACTAAATTGGTGAAACTATAAAAGTTTTAATCTCTTTGGCCAAGAAACTGAAATTTCTGTGCCAGATGCACAGAACAAGCCATTGCAGTGTGCAGCACAGAATATAAGTGTTGTTGAACAATGAAATTAGGTGTCCAGTCTTTAGCAGAAGAGGAAAGGAGATGAATACTTTGTTAATTCAGTTGGGTCTAAATTGAAAGGGAGATACATATTTGATGGAGAATCGAGGCAGTAAAATGTATGGGATTAGGTTCTGATGTGAGATTTTAGAAATTTCTTATTAATATGTTTAAAACTAGGATCTTGATAATCGTTCATGACAAAGAATATCGGCCTGGAAAGTAGCAATAGCAGGATGAGAAAAAGGCTGAATTGGATAAGTGTTCTGTGTGGGAAAGGGATCTTTATTACAAAAGTTCCTTGCACTTAATTTTGAGGAATGCTTAGGGAGTTTAAATAATTTTCATGCTCCCTTCCAACGACTGGCCCCAAGCACACTCTCTAAACACAGATCATGAAGGATTGCAGTCCACCACAGATTCTGTATCACAGGAGCATCAGTTCTCTTGACATCCCTATTCTAACTCTGATGGGTTTTGATCTGCAAATACTGTAGATCAGGGTAAAGCAGACAGGGGCAAAATTTGGAGGCTACACACTGTTCTGTCTTAACACCCTTCTGTGGTACACCTTGGGCATTGCTCTCTGTCCCTCTTCTCCTTTGCATTTTCTTTTACAGCCTTTCCTTATTGGCAATGTGAACAATTCACCTCTGAGAGAAGCCTTTGAGTTTGTGACAGACAAACATGACTGAGAGAAGGCACACATTTCATTTTAACAAAA
>VWZT01007974.1:1499-37156 GCA_013397055.1 Pachycephala philippinensis | reverse complement strand
AGCTCTGGGCTCCTCAGCACAGAGACAGGGAACTACTGATGAGGCCACAGAGATGAGATGGGGGTGTGGAACATCTCTTCTATGAGGAGACATGTGGGACCTGGGCCTGTTTAGCTTAGAGAAGACTGAGATGGGATCTCATTAATGCATATAAATATCTCCAAGATGAGTCCCAGGAGGGTGGTGCCAGACTTTTTGGTGACAGGACAAGAAGCAGTGGCCATAAACTAAAACCAAAGAAGTTCCGCCTTACCACGGGGAAGACGTTTTCTCCATGAGGGTGGCAGAGCGCTGGAACAGCTGCCCAGGGAGGGTGTGGAGTCTCCCCCTCTGGAGACATCCCAAACCCACCTGGATGTGCTCCGGTGTCACCTGCTCCAGGTGACTCTACCTTGGCAGGGGGCTTGCTCTGGGTGATCTCCAGAGGTCCCTTCCAATCCTAACAATTCTTTGATTCTGTAACATCAAGATAAGGTGTCAGAAATGCCTGCTGCATTGTTACTGTTTTTTTATTATTATTTATCATTCTAGAGATGGAGTTTCCTTCTAGTTTCACTAGTACTGAAAGAGCGTTTGTTCACCGGCTCTGTCAGTCTCTTGGACTGGTATCTAAAAGCAAAGGGTAAGTTGGGGTACAATTTCGTTTTTTTGGTGCAGATGAGTGGAGTTTCATGACTAATGATAACACGATTGATGTTTCCAGCATACCTTACTCTGTTATAAGGAATAGTATTAGAAGAAAAAGTGTAAAAGTAGACATAGAAATAAGTATCATTGTTCATTGCTTTATGTGTGCTTGGAAAAACTTGTGATGTGCTTTTTGAGACATCTTGCTTTTATACTTCATGGATTTCATGTGTGTTTAAAAGAGGCTTCTCACCACGATCTCTGCTTTTTTTAAAGGTTTTGCATAGAACCTCATACCTTAACAGATAAAAGTTAACCTAGAGTAGGTTACTTATTCCTAAAATATATTTTCTTTTCCCCCCTCACAGAAAAGGAGCAAATCGATACCTGACTGTAAGGAAGAAGGATGTATCAGAACTGACACATGCAGTCATGACTTGTGACCTGGCTCTCCGTACGAAACACACCATTCGGAGTCTCATTCAGAGCTTTCCTGTCACAAACAAGGAGCGCACGGAACTCCTGCCGAGGACAGAGCGGGGAAGTGCGTGTGCTGTTGAATCTGGTATGTTCGGTGTGTCTTCTGGTTTGGACTTGTCCATCAACACCACTTGGAAAAACAACCTACGACCTGAGTACAAAACAAACCCCTTTCTGTTCTGTCCCCTTGCCTGTCCTAACAGACACCTTTAAACAAACACATGAATTTTCTTTACTTTTAAGGTCTTTTGTAACTGGTGTTGTGAGGAACTTGGGCAGTCATAGCACGCACACTGCGATGTCTACCTTGTGCTGAGTTAATGTAGGATCTTTGAGCCAGTTCCAGCCAAATCTTTTTGGAAGCACTTTTGTGAAATACGGCTTCATACTTTTCCATGAGATGGGATTGAAGAGTCAGGTCTTACTGTGATGCCATGTAAGAGCACCCTTACGAAAAAATGAGGTTGCCTGTTCTGCTTACAGAAATTCATGTCCTTGATAAAGCAAGAAGTGTAGTTTTTGTTTCTTCATCTCTACAAAATAGATTTAGTCCTTAAGACACTACTGTCCAGACTTCTTGGTTTCTAGAATACAAAAGAGTTTGCCGAAAGATGAATCTCTGATAAAATGTTGGTTTTTTTTTTTTCAAAGCAACGCTTTTATCTAGATTATTGCTTTAACAGCTGTGAGTGGAAGAGTTATACTGTGTTTCTGTGTGCAGAAGTGGCTGTAGTGAACAGAAAACACTTGTACCAATACGCCTTGTTTAATTAAATATTTCTGATACATAGCATCTGTTCAAGTGCTTCCTTTGCTGTTTTTTCACTTATTTCAGTTGTTTAATAGGATTGTTTAATGAACAGAGGGCAGCTATAATAAAAGTACTGAAACACAGTGTCTTAGGAATATAAGGGATAAGCTAATGAATAGTCTAACATTTATCTTTCTCTACTTTTCAAGAATGTATTTTTAGTTCTCCTAATCTGTTAGTCTGTGTTTGTCTTGGTACAACAGAGCTTGTAATTTAGTGTATGAATCTGTTAATCGTATTACATATGTATAATTGAGTTTACAGCAAGCTTTTAATTGTTCTGGAAAGTAATTATCAAGGAATTACAGAGTAGCACTTGCAGTGCTGGATTTGAAGTAGCTCCCTCAGAAGATGTGCACGTTTTTATACTCTCACACATCACACTGCTGTGTGGGTCCAGGACTCTTGATCCAGCATGCTTGGATTAGTATGATTTGAGGCAAATGCATGGAATAGCTTAAAGGTTTAACTCTGTAAGTGTGTATTTCTAGGGAAAACTGCAGATGTAAAATGTGTATGCAGCTACAAAGGCCACCAAAATACACCAGGCTGTTTTTCTCCTCTTTAGTTGCTCTTTCTCCTTTTGCTCTTTGTGGGCTTTTTTGACTTGGAGCAATGCTCTGGGAGAGTCTTGTTTTGTTCAAAACACCTATGAAAGTAATAACTGTTTTGAAAAATACCTATTTCAAACACCGTAACAGGACGTGTTGCTATAAGTATGACTTCTAAATGTGTGCTGGGTTTGTCACTTTACCCACAGGGATGCATAAAAAGTCAGGAACGTTAATTTTTAAGTACAGTTTTTGAGCAGTGTTTTTCCTCTGTATAAGTAAATTCTTTATTTCTCTTCACAGAAAACAAAGAGGTGAACAAGACAAGTGGTCGACTTAATGACGGTATCCCCCAGGTCCCAGGGAAAAGAGGGGAATCAGAGTTTGATTGCTTCAGGCAATCACTACCAGTTCTTGGAAAACAGGAAGAAATTGTCCAAATAATAAAGGACAATAAAATTGTTTTGATTATAGGAGAGACGGGATCAGGAAAAACTACTCAAGTATGTTTCTTCAATGAAATGAGAAAGATAACAGTGTTTATACTAAACTAATGCAATTTTTTTAATTTCTGTGCTGTTTTAGGGCATTTGTTTTCCTGTATGATGAAAATCTTGTATTCCAGTTCACTTTCTTGCTTTTGAAATACTAAGCCAGCAGATAGGTACTACAAGCATAAATGGTTCCTCGCAGTTTTCTGATAGATATAATTTTTTCATTAAAATAATACAACATATTGAAGGGAAAGTAGCTGTGATGTTTGTATTGCCCTTTTTCTCCTAAGCCTAGTTCTGTTCTTAGTACCCAGAGTAATATATTTTTTGTGTTAAAATGAGAGATTATCTACAGGGCTTTTTTCCTATAGATTTCTCTGAAGCAGGAGAGAGACACTTCAAGTTTTGTTGTTTTTTTGGTTTGTTTTTTTTTTTTTAAGAAAGCCTTAACAGGTTGTACTTAGAAATGTATTTTCTGCCCATTCAAGTATATTTGCCATGGTAATACTATTGAAAAGTCTGTTGCAATGTGTTATACTGAGATGCAATTAAATTGTTTCCCTGTGCTAAGAAAGGTGTGACTTTCTCGAAAAGTAAATTTGAACCACTTCTTTACAGATCCCTCAGTTTATCCTTGATGACTGCTACAAGAATGGAACTCCCTGTCGTGTGTTTTGCACTCAGCCCAGACGTTTAGCAGCTGTTGCTGTGGCTGAAAGGGTGGCAGCAGAAAGAAGAGAGAAGATTGGCCAGACAATCGGTTACCAGATCCGGTTAGAAAGCAGGTACTAATGGCACTTCCAAGTGCCAGTTGCTCTTGCGTTGGTATCGTGAATCTTGTGTACATTTAAACTGCAGTATATTTGGGATGCAGCCCCATAAATCGTAGGTGGGATATGTTATTGCAGGTAAGGAATAGTTTAGAGTGAAAGGGATGGCTTTCTTCCTGTGTTTTTGCAGTTTCATGTAGTAGGTTGTCATATTGAAGTGAATTTCAAGTGCTTTCTATTGATTTCTTTAGGGAGTGTGTGCATGTAAATCCTTGTTTGATTTTCAGATCAAGTCTACACTTTCCTCTCTTCTTTTTTTTTCCCCTCTCTACTTTTAACATGTGGATCCAAAAGTTCTGCAGGCTTTGAAGGTAGGTAGGAAGACCAGCATGCTGTAACAAATGTTACATAGTGTGAGTTGGTGTGGGTCATAAAAGGGAAAGCAACAAGATTGGAAAGTTACTGATGAAGCTGAGCATTATTTAGCAGTCCAGTTTGGGTTAAATTTACTGTGCTTCAGCTTTTAAAACATGAAGTGACGTCAAAGTAGAGATTGCAATCACTTGATGAAGTTGTCTGTAAAGCAGAGCATGAATGGATTGTGTTGGGTTTTTACATCTTTGCACTGTGTAGCCAGTGACATTTCAGGGAAGGGGCGTGGGCTGGGATATGAGTGACCAGAAGATGGCAAAAGGTGCTTGAATGAACGAAGATAACACACGGCTGATGAAAATGAATGTGCTTGAACAACAAAGCCAAGATAAGAATTTGAATGTGCATGTGGAAGCTCACGAGGCTATTAAGGGATTAGAAGAGCTAGTGAAGAGGTATCACAAATAAGCTGGATGATTAATGTCTGGAAGTATGATGCTGGCAGAAGAAGAGCGAAGTCAGATCAAAATGGAAGAATTACTGGAAGCAGTGCAGAAAATCCAGCTTGAGAAGGATCAGTGCATTTACTCCGGAGAAACACTAAAAGGGAGAGATGACAGTATTTCCAGCTGTGCACACAAAAGAACTGGAGTGGAGGTGTTTAGAGGTGCTTATAGTAAGAAAGAAGTCTAATTTTTAAAGTTTTCCTAATGGTCTTCCAGAAGAGAGCTGTGGAGTACAGTACAAAGGGACTTTTCAGTTCTTTAGGATGGCAGTATCAGCGAAAGTAGTGACAATTGATGGTTTTGCTGGGGCAGCTAACTCTGCCCCAGGTATACATTAGCAACATTTCAGTATTTTGACCTCCTGAAAAACCAAAGGATCAGCTGATTACTTTGTGATTTAGTCAGCTGTAGTGTATTAGGTTTGCATGACGAGGCTTTGGGAGCTGTGGGGTGGCTTTCTGTGGGAAGATGCCAGAAGCCCTCCCCGTGTCTGACAGAGACGGTGCCAGCCAAGACAGACCTGCCTCTGGCCAAGGCTGAGCCCGTCTGTGATGGTGGCAGTGCCTCTGGGACAGTGGGAATGTGGGAGAAAAGCCTGCACAACAGAGGCAGCAGTCCAAGGAGAGCAGTGGGCGCACGTGAGAGAAGCAGTTCTGCAGATGGGAAGGTCAGCGTGGGAGGGGAGGAGGTGCTCCAGGTGCCAGGGCTGCCTGAGGTGCAGCCCACGGTGAGGCAGCTGTGCTCCTGCAGCCCGTGGAGGTCCGTGGTGCAGCAGGGATCCCCCTGCAGCCCGTGCAGGACTCCACGTTGGAGCAGGTGGATGCCTGAAAGAGGCTGTGAGCCTCTGGGAAGCCTGTGTTGGAGCAGGCTCCTGGCAGGACCTGTGGTCGTGTGGGGGTCCAAACCCCAGTTTGCTGTCAGGATTGTGGCCCTGTGGGGGTCCTGTGCCGGAGCAGGCTGTTCTGAGGGACTGCACCCTGTGGAAAGGGACCTGTGCTGGAGCAGATCATGAAGACCTGCAGCCCATGGGAAGGACTCACACTGGAGAAGCTCATGGAGGACTGTCACCCATGGGAGAGACCCAAGTTCTCCTTGTCCTGGTCCTGACCCTGTGAGTCTTTCACTGTATTTCCTCTCCCCTGCCCAGCTCAGGAGAGGAGGGATAGAGTGGCTTGGCTCCCATCCAGCCAGGCTCATCCCACCACGTGTTGGCAAATACAAAGGCTATATCCAAGCATATGCTGAGGAATTGGAACCTGTTTTTCCACGTGGAATTTTCTAGTAAATTGAATGACATGGAGAATGACCGTTTCTCATGGTTCTGTTTAACTTTCTTATTTACTAAAATTTGAATCTCATTTTTAAAATTAATCCATTGTCCACAGTTAGGAAGGAGTGCAAGCACTAAGAACTGTTAGGAAATGTGTGGGAATAGGCATAGTTTAAAAACAACTGGTATGCACGAGTTCTTTGGTAAGAGAACTGTAATTCCTCTTCTGGTCAGCAGCTGCTTTAATTTTTGAGCCATGGAAAGCTAGCAGCCTTTAAATGGTGCAAAACCCCTGAGCTGTCCCTGTGATCTGTTCAATAGGGTTTCTCCAAAGACACTGGTAACATTCTGCACTAATGACATGCTCCTCCGCACGCTGATGGCAGGAGACAGCACCCTCTCCACTGTGACCCATGTGATCGTGGTGAGCATCCTGTGATCTTTCATGTATTGCTTGTTAATTGGAAAATGAGGTTCTCGTTTGTTTTATTTAAATTTGCTGAGCATTTTAGGTGGTTTTGTTTGGTAGAATCGGAATCAACTCTAAAGACTTTCTGAGTCCTTAGTGTAGTATGCATGTTTTGTGGCTTTTGGTGCTTTTCTGTGTGTTTGTGTTTTTCCCTGTAAAAACATCTTATTTTGTGTTCATGGAATCAGGAGGGGTTGAGGAGGACAGAAGTGTAAATTTTTCTGAACTTCCTCTGTCAGCAGAAAAGCCTTAGGGAGGCTCACATAGATGTGGTTCAATATGATTGTGTCAGAATTTCTGTTACCATGTGTTTGTTTTAGCAATACCAGGTTTTCAGGCCATTTGTTTGCCCAGTGTTTTCAAGATAACGTGGAATCTAATTGCTAGCAAATTATTCAGGTGTGTTCATTTATGATTATGTTCATATTCCTATTGTGGAATTTCATAAGTAAGGGGAACCAGAATGTTTATGGCAAGATTTAAGTATTCCAGTACTGAAGACAAAAAATCATGGTAAGTTTAGGTACCTACCTGTTTATCAGAGTTAAGAAAGCATGAGAGTGATCTATTGATTCTTGATGTCAGCCTACAAACCTTGTATTTGAGTCCTTGTTTCATTCATTCATAATACAAAACAAAACAGAAGAATGACAAAGATGATGAATCAGTTATGTCCTTAATTGATAGGCTTTGTGTATGACTTGTCTAAGCAATCTGTCTTTTTTTCTGATTATGTGGTGTCATACATTTCTTTAAATACTCATCAGTTGTGAAGTGAGAATTTATTAAAATAAGACTTTTAGTATTTGTGGCCTTTTCTTAAAATTTGGCTTCAAATACAAAATTAGAGAGGTTTCAGACATTTACTTTGGCCTCTGAAGTCAAGGTGTGTATGGCTCGTGCATTGCAGCGCACTCTGCTCTGATAAAAACTTTCCGGAACATTCTTTTGCTTGTGGATAGTTTAAAAAAACCCCTTACCTTAAACTAGATTTACACATTTTAAGGCCTCTGTAATGTACCACCAGATCCTATATATATGTATTTTTTTTTAAGTTTGTATTTATCAGAAGTTATGATCTTGAATCTGTGATATTTATCTTGGTTTTTTCCTTTTATTACAGGATGAAGTACATGAGAGGGATAGATTCAGCGACTTCTTGCTAATAAAACTGAGAGATGTGCTGCAAAACCAGAATAACTTAAAACTAATTATTTCTAGTGCTGCTCTAGATGCAGATCTCTTTATTAGGTATTTTGGATGTTGCCCAGTAATACACAGTAAGTAATTCTCTTAACTCTTAAATCTGAGTATACCTGCCCTGAGACGCACGGAATTTATTAAACTGTAGCAAACTGCTCTGAGTAAAGGCACATGGTGAATACACTGAGAATTACAGCAGTGCCTGTTCTTTGTGTATTCAGGTTTCTTGTTTCTTAACTATTTGCACCTACTTCAGAGTGAAGTGTTTTTATCACTGGGAGTTCTGTAAATGCAGGAGTGTCCTGGCCCCCTCCACGTTGAATTCAAGAAGTAGGAAAAGGTTATTGAAGTGCTGTCTCCATGCTGATACAGGACTTAGGAGCTACATTAGTGTGATATGTATTATGCATTGCAGTAGATTCTAATTCTTCAGACCTCATAGAGGTTGTTACTGGTTACTGGATAAATCACAGGTAACTGTACCTGTTCAATTGAGAAATACAGGGCTAGGCAGATTTGGTTTCATGCTTCAGTCACATGATTCTTTGTTTTAAAGGAAACTAGTAGCTGTTCATCTAGGTAAATACTCAGAAAAAACATCCAGTTTCTGTTAGTTTATGGTCAGGCTCAGTTACCTGCAGTTAGATTACATTCAGATGCAAAGAAAAGTTACCATTATTGCTGCTTTAATTTCATTGACTGATCTTTAGCGGAGGCAAAATATGGATGGGAGATGGGGGGATTTTGTGGGTTTGGTTTCTTTTTCCCACACTCCTGGCTTGCAGGTTTTCTGTGTGGGTGACCTCCTCTGGCACCTTGCAGTCCTCTTCCTTTTTCAACAACGATGTCCAAGTTCAGTGTGTTTTGAAAAGCAGCTTTTAAGAGAAATGCTTTATTTGACAGTCAGGTAGACTCTCTGAATGTCAGCCTGTTTTTTTGAAAATCTCAACAGTTCTAGGAAATTGGTGGAATCAGTTATTGGTTTATTTTAGCAAATACTCGTGAGAAGGAAACCTGTTCTCTTTTTGTTTTTTTCCACAGATAGAAGTGTTTATTTCTAGTTCCCAGTTCTGAATTTCTGCCTAGTAAAATAAGGCTTGCAACTTGTTTGAGACAGGAATCTGGAAATTACACATGATTTCATGTTCTCTGATTTTTTTTTTTTGCAAGGGATAGCCTCAGTTGTGATTGTTGTGTGGCTTTCCAGTTTACTCTTCTTGCAGCTTCCTGTTGTTTTAGATCAGTATATTTGTTTTGGAAATTCTGATGACAATCTCTCCAGTTTACCACAGTGGTTATGCTGGTGATGTAACAGGCCAATAGCAACTGAAAAGATGGTTTTTCTTTTTTTCTTTTTTTTGTTTTTCTTTTTTTGTGTTTTTGAGAATTTAAGAATTCAAAGAAGCAGCTTTAGATTTTTGTCTGTTAATGTAATGAAAAAGGTTTGATTCTCCTTCAACAATCTGGCTGACAAAATCCTGACCACAGAAACCAACATTTTGTAGTTGTGGATTGCTGTAGTACACAGAGTTTGTGATCAGTGTCGGAGGACTTCCGCTGTGACAGCTTCTAAAAGTGTGTAAACTGTAGATTGCTCTTTCTGAAGGAAAATCCTGAGTGAGCTAAAGTCAGCTTAAGGGACCGGAAATCAAAGTGTAGAGATTTGAATTCTTCATGTGAAAAGCATCCTTTAATGTTCACAGATCAGGTCTAGAAAAGAGTCACGTTGAAAAAGAAATAAGGATAAATTATTAGGAGGTAAAGACCACGGGCTCATCTGTCCAGAAGTATTCAGGAAAGAAAGCCCAGCTTTGCTGAATTAGTTGAGGACCCTGAGATGAGTCTATCTCCTCACAGGCTTCTTGTGAAAGAAAGTAGCTCAATACAAAGACGTACTGTCTCCTTGTGGAATCTTGCACAAAGCTGTATTAATTGCTTATTAATTAATTACATTTTTAATCCAGGTGTCAGGCTTACATGGCAAGTTCTTGTTTGTAACCCTAAACAAAAATGGCTGTTTTCTTTTTCTCATTTTAAAAAAATGGCAGTTAATAACTGTCAATCTTATAAGCATCTCTTGCTATAACAGCTGCTACAAGTGAAGAGGTTAATGAGAAACAAGGTAGCATTTTACTTTGGAAATGTTTTGTTTTGTATAATTTCAAGAAAAATAAACTCCAGTGAAGACAACTTTAAAAGAAATAATGCGCTAGGTGAAGCTGGGGAATATCTCATCTTTTATGGAGTTTTTATACTTTCAGTCCAAGGAAGACCTTTTGAAGTTAAAGAGATGTTTCTGGAGGACATTTTGCGAAGCACTGGGTATACAAACAAAGAGATGGTAAAGTACAAAAAAGAGAAGCAGCAAGGTTGGTGGACTTCTTAATCGTAAGGGTTGGCAATGAGAAGCACTGATTGATTGAACAAACGATTAGCAGGATGATTTTCTGTTAAAATTCCAAAGTCAGGAGATGAAATGAGACATGATTAGATGACAGCAAGTGTCTTTAAACTCTCAGTATTTACATTATTGAAATGTAATGTTCAGTAAAGTTCGTGCAATTAAAGAAAAAAATCCACTTTGATTGACTGGTTGCATACTTTTTACTTTCAGTTGATAAATGTCATGTATTTTCTAATTATTATGGTGTAGAATTACATATAACTGGGGGCTCTGCCCACATGAAAACTAAAGAAGCAGAGGATGCTCTGTACCTTTGGGTGAAAATTAAAGTGCAGCTATTAAAGGAGACGGGATTTTGTACATCTTGCACAAAATGTACAAGTTGTTCCTATTAGTAGCATTTTTCACTGCGTTCTTCAGACATGGATGTATTTTTTATAAGCATTAACACTCTTGAACTAAATATAACTGGTTTTCAGGTGATTAAGTAGATATTACTTCAGCAGTTTTTCTGGCAACTGAAAGTAATGATCCTAGTGATTATTTAAAGAAAATTTGGGAAAAAAGGCAAACCCCAAACTATAACATACAATCCTAACTGGATGTTTATCACAGTGCTCAGCTCTGATCACTGTGGATAGAAAAGTTCAGCTAAGATGCTGGTGTCTTCTACTGTTTCTTCCACTTGTATACCGAAATAAGTTGTTGTGTGCAGGGGCTGTATCACTTGTCTTCAGAATTCCACTTCTGGAGAAAGATCTGGGCTGAGATTGTGTTAGGAAGCTCCTTCGATTGCAGTAATTTGGAATAATGGAGGCTTAGGGGGTTAAACACCAAAATGGGGGTTTTACCTTGTTCTTACAGCACTTGCAATGGTGCACTTTGGGTACCCTGAAAGATGTAATTTATGTTGGACTGGTAGCAGCATTCTAGATTAAATAAAAGAAGTTGAACAGGTAAAGCTTTGAGCTGCTGTAACCCGTTTTTAATAGAAAACAATGGATAATAAAGATGACTCTCAAACTTTCTTGGGAAATACTTTGCATTCTAGAAGAGAAACAGAAAAACACTCTTGCTGAGTGGTGTTCAGCTCAAGAAAACACCAACAAACTGGCATCTCGGAGACAAAAATCGGTTCCAAGGGCAAATGAAGAGTACAGTCCGTTGGATGATGGTGGTGACACAGTGTTTAGTCAACTGGTAAGGTTTTTCTTTTGTTGGAAGAGAAGTTTATATTTGTGTTATATTACTAGCAGTTTAAAATCTGTTTTCTAAAGATAGTGCTGTAGAGTCTCTCAGGGTATTAACATGTTTTAAAGATTATTAGGATGAATTGCTCTAGCTGAAGTGTGCTTTTCAGTTATGGTGATTATACACAACTTTTCCTCAGACCAAATGGCTCGACTGCCATTGTGTGAGGACTTGCATATGACACAATCAGTGCTTTAACTGATACCTGAGTGCTGCATTTCTGATTGCTGCTGGGAAAACTAACCATTCAAATTCTTTGTGGGTAATGTATGAGAATAAAGACAACTCTTGGAAGAGATTAATCTTTCAGTATTGTTTTTTATCATCAGACTGAAAAAGATGTGAATTGCCTCGAACCGTGGATAGTAAAAGAAATGGATTCCTGTCTTTCTGACATCTGGTTGCATAAAGATACTGATTCCTTTGCTCAGGTGTTCCGTCTGATTTTAACTGAAAATGTCAGTGGTAAGTTTCTTATGTTATTACATAAGAAAAAAGCAACCATAAATTTACTTAAATTTCTATGACAACTTTTATCTTCAGTTTTAGATGATGTTACCTTTGCATTCTGATGCCTACTGAAGAAATGAATAGGGCTAGCAGAGTTAATGAGTTGTTTAGTTCGTTGTTGTTGTTTTGAAGTATTGACAGAAGTGTGTTTCTAAAACAGTGTGGAATTCACATGAACTGACTGCAGAGATAAGGTGAGGAAACAAATTCTCTTTGGGCTGGAATTTGAAAGCAATATTTGTAGTATATTTAGATGGAAAATCAACACTTACATTGGGTTTGCTGACTTTTTTTTTTACTTCTCAGTTGATTATAGGCACAGTGAGACTGGCGCGACTGCTCTGATGATTTCTTCAGGGAGAGGCTTTTTGAGTCAAGTAGAACAGCTGATCAGTATGGGAGCAAGTATCCACTGCAAATCACCCAATGGCTGGTAAAAAACAAACAGAAACCAAAAGATAGATTTATTTGTCAATATAGGAGAGAGAAAGAGAATTCTATAATGCCTAAATTAATTTGCTCACTTACCAGACTGCTGTAAGAACTATGGATTTTGACAGCCTAAACAGTTTCTAACTTCTGTTTAAGCACCTTGTTTTCTGTATATTCTAAATTGAATTCTTAATTACACGATCTTGATTATGGGCTATAGACTTGGTTTCAATATGTCTTACTTAAGACACTGGTTAGTGGAAAAACTGTAATCTGAATTGGACCAAAATGTTTGGTGATTCTTATTTTTATGGAGTTACCTGTATAAGAAGTTCTTTGTGTTAGGTTTCTAAATATGTTGTGGCATGTAAAAATATTTGTGAATCTGTAAAAACGTAAGTTTTGTGGTCATGAAGCGTGTCTTCATAGGAAGTATAGTAATTGTAGTATGGAAGGATAAGAATTAGGATTCCAGGGCTCTGATACTTGGTACCAACACTTTAAAAACTTGGGAAGGAATGCAGTTTAAAGGTAAAACAGTGAACTGCATTGTGAAGAGGACAACTTCTGAAAGACATGAAATAGCCCAATGTTTTCCCACATTTTGATGAGAAACGCCTGGGGTGTGACTTTTGGGATGACTTAAAGGGTCCTGCAAACAGGCAGGTCTGATCTCTGCACACTGGTGTGGGCTTTTTAAAGGAACGGCACATTCTTCCTCCTCGTTTCCTTGTGCATGTTTGTGTTGTACTCCTGTGTAACACTGACACTCTTCTGTGGTAAAGAACTGCAGTTACCTAGAAATCGGGTAGCTGTTACACCTATTCATGCACTTCAAAATGGGGAGTTGCAGATCCAGCAATAAGAGCATTGATAACAATACAGAAATGGATACAAAAGTGTGGTGTCGGCTGTCTCCTCGCATGATGTGCTATTCATATTCGTCTTTTGAAGTGAAAAATCTGATAAAAATACTTGTGCAACTCTTTCAGGATGGCTGTGGACTGGGCGAGGCGCTTTGGACAGACAGAGGTTGTTGATCTGTTGGAATCCTACAGGTAAGCAGTAACTGCTTTGCAGAAAGAGTTGTGGTGAAAGGAAATTTGAGGTTTGTGTTCTTTTAATTCCTCAGAACAGGTTTTAGCTTTTTATGCTTTAAAATCTGGGCTAAACAGCAATACCTTTTTTGTGAGAACGGGAATATTTCAAAAACAAAGAACAAAAAAGTTTGTACTCAGTGTCATATTGTTTAGGTTAGCACAACTTGCTGATTCTGTACTATGTGCCATTTTATCTTCATGTGCTTATTTTGGAAACAAATCTGTCATGTTTTTATCTGTATATTGTTGATACACAATAGACATAGTAAAGAAACCTTACAGAAGTGACGTGTACACTAGACCATTCAAGAACGATTTTTTGATTAACTTACAGTTATCATAGTTGAGGTAGTGTTTTGTAAAGGTTGTATTATTATAAGTTCTCTTAGTGCAGTTTCTGCTAGGGGGAAATTTTTGGAAAATACTTATCTTTTAAATATTTTTCCTTGAACCGATAAACAAGAAATGTCTTTATACTTTAATTTGCTTATGGTTGTGTTTTAATGAAGCTTAAGAAAACTAAAGTTAACACTAAAAATTGAAGTTGCATGCTTTGTTGGGTTAACATTTAAACCAGTGAACGGTACTAGTATTGTAATTCTCTTGTGCTACACTTAAAAATTAAAATTCAAGACCAGTGGTCGTGTTAGTCTTGATCTAAGTTTGAGTTGATGGCTGAATGCAAACTGGAAGGGAACAATGTTGACTCTGGTCTGTGTATTTTTTTATTACAGCGCTTCATTCGGATTTGGAAATCTGGATGAAAGTTCCCTGGTCCAAAAAAGTGGTAGTGACCTTAGTGCAGAGGACAGAGAACTACTGACAGCTTATCATCACAGCTTTGATGATGAAAAAGTGGATCTGGATCTGATAATGCACTTACTCCACAGCATCTGTCATAGCTGTGATGCGGGTAGGGAAATATCCACACTCCCAGTGAAGTGTTGTGGATTCAGCTTCTGACGAATCGTGCTCTTTCTTCAGAAATCCCCAAAAGTTAAAACCTTCCAAGTGCTAGTCTATATGCCACTGGCATATATTTGAATTTTCTGTTTAACTCTGCAAACCCCCTTCCTTTTTTAGGAGCCATTTTAATATTTCTTCCTGGATATGATGAGATAGTGAGCCTGAGGGACCGCATTCTTTTTGATGACAAGAGATTTGCTGATAATGCTCACAGGTAAAACCTTTCGTTTCTGTGGCTTTTCATTGCTTCTTTTAAGGATCCTCAAAATGTGCTTTTTGTCTTGCATTAGATACCAAGTTTTCATGCTTCATTCGAGTGTGCAGACTTTGGATCAGAAAAAAGTGCTTGAAACTCCACCTTCTGGTGTCCGCAAAATTGCAAGTATCAGAGGACTTTGTCAGATGCTACAGTGATCTGTTTTGCCTTTGCTTTTACAGTTACTATAGTTTTGGTGGTTTTGGTCTTTTTCGTTGCAGATTCTTTCTACTAATATTGCAGAAACCAGCATAACAGTCAGTGATGTTGTATTTGTCATTGACTCAGGCAAGGTGAAAGAGGTACGGCTGCCTTAAATTTCTTTGGGAAGTAAACTTCCTAGTGCGATTCTAAAACACACAGTGCATAAATTTTGGAGAACTTTTTTTGTTTTACTCTACGGTAGGCTGAGAGCTAGTGCTTGTCAGGCAACAGACCTCACTGAGAAGTTTCAACATCCATTTGCTTTATGACAAACACTGTAAATAGCTAGCTGTTTAAAAACCCTGTAAAAGCTAATGTAGGTTGATGTATTCATGCTTTCTTTTTTTTTTTTTTTTTTTTTTTTTTTTTTTTAATTTNTTTTTTTTTTGTAATTTAGTATTTCTGTTTGATTTTTAAAACAAGTCCTCTGTTTAGACCACCACCTTCCTGAGACTTAGAGAACACTGGGAGTTCCTTTTGTCCTACTATTGTGTCAAGTCCAAAAATAATCCATTAAGTTTTAAAACACTGTTTTGGGTGTGCTGAATGCCCATTCGCAAATTCTATGTTCAAGAAAAGCGAGATAACATAATGAGGCAATTTAAGACCTAGTGTATGGCTTTGAAAATGAAATTGGATTTCGTAGGAGATAGGCACACCAAATTTCTGAAGTTCTTATAATACAATTTTTTTTTGTAATTTTACATTAAATCTAGGAAAATAAGGAGGTAATTTCCAAGTGACATAAAAAGGAAAACTTTATTCGGTATAATAATGTATTTTTGCTTCCTTTGTGGTGTCTCAGAACACAGATCTGACATATATTTTACTGACTTGCAATTACCTATTGACTGGAAAAAGTTTAATTTTGCAAACTGTGTAGCACAAAGATACTGCAAAGGAGATACCATCATAAATTCACTTGAAACTGAGAAGATACCTTTGTGCCAGAAGCTGCAGTATATATTACTATTTCATACTTTTTAGAAAACTTCTGTTGGTAATCTAAATAACTGGTAACTTTTATTTCATGTACCCTCTTCAGTCTTGGGTTTATGTTCCTTTCTTTCTTTTTATAGAGGTCTTTTGATGCACTGAGCCGTGTTACAATGCTAAAAATGGGGTGGATTTCGAAAGCCAGTGCTATCCAGAGAAAAGGCAGGTAATAAATGCCTCATAATGGTTTTATTTTGCAGATACCCACCGTCCTGTATGTTAAGAATAAAGCACACAACATAATAACTGTTTCTAGCCTAGTCCAGTGTCCTGTTGGACAATGGCCAACACTCATTCTCTGCACATGAGTAGGGGTCAGCATGTATTTCCTTGGAATCATTTCCCAAGTTGTAGGGAAGTGATGCTCAGGCATTTCCCGAAGGTCTGGGCTGTTTTCCCCCCATTAGTTTGTTCTCCTTCCTCTTTCTCCCGTGTAGCACCAGCAGTCACAGTGTCCAATAGGGTGTTTTCACACCTTGTCTGTGGGCAGAGGACTGCCTGTTTCAGTTTCTCCAAACCATCCGTGACTTAACAGGCCATGATCATATCCTTCCCAGCACTGGGGTGAGGGCTTGGAAGTTTTGTAGCAACAAATGCCTGTTTAATCAGTTCTCTTGGCATTCAGCTTCAAGTATTTGTGCGTGAATGTGAGAATTTGCTGTCTCTGTCCCTTCAGTCACAAGTTATTTAATCTTTATTCTACCTTTTACTCCAAGGGTAACTTTTGTTTGGGGGATGTGCAGGGAAACGAAGTTTGCAACTTAGATTCCTTACAGCAGAGGGTGATTGAGATTTGGACTGCTCTTAGGTTAGCAAAAAACCCACAGCACTTTACTTAGATAAGCCTGGTTTTTGTTTCTCCAGATTTCTCAGTGTTGGGTTAAAATTACGATAAAAAATTTCCATACTATCAAAAATAATCCACTCTTGGAAAACTCACACTTTGTATGTGACTTACACTTAGCAACACCTTTTTCACAGAACTGCTTCTACTTTTCCAGTCTAAGTTTCTGTGCCTGTTTGTTGGCTTTTGGTTGGTTGGTTTTGTTTTTAGAAAAACATCCTAATTTTCACAACTTCCCATATTTTATTTTCAAGGGCTGGGCGCTGTCAGCCTGGAGTCTGTTTTCGTCTCTTCAGCAGGCTCCGATTTCAGAATATGTTGGAATTTCAGTCTCCAGAACTTCTAAGGATGCCACTTCAGGTGCATGCTCAGTTTGAAATTAATAACTTCAAAAAATGTCATGTCATCAAACCATACTATTAATTGCAAAAAATCATGTGTTTGGGGTTTGTTTCCAAGTCCTAGTAACCTTTTTCCTTCTGCCTTTTAACTTGCAGGAGATTTGTTTATACACAAAACTTCTGGCTCCAATTAATTGTCCAATTGTAGACTTTCTTATGAAAGCTCCTGATCCTCCACCTGCTGTGACTGTGAGAAATGCTGTGCACATGCTTAAGGTCAGGAAAGGTTCAGATGGGAATTGTGTTTGATTCCATATTTGTGGTGTAGCAGCCTATCTTACTGCCTTCTGTTTGTACTGAAGCTGTTTTTAATTATGTAAGGATGCTTTGAATTTTTGCTTATTGTCTATTTTCATTTTGTGTGTGGGGATGGGTTTTTCCATGTGAAGGGAAGAGAGTGGTTCAAAGTCATCTCTGTTAATAGTTTGACTTGCTTTTTTAGTGTTTGGGAACAAGTCTAGTTAATGTCCAGTATTCACATCCTTTCTACTTTCACTGTCAATTGATTTTGTCCACTGTCCCTGTCCCCTTCTCCTTTGTTTGTTTGTTTGTTTGTTTGTTTGTTTGTTTGTTTGTTTATAAACAGACCATAGATGCCATGGACCCTTGGGAAGATCTCACAGAGCTTGGTTATCACCTCACTGAATTACCTGTAGAGCCACACCTGGGTAAAATGGTGTTGTATGCCGTTGTCCTGAAGTGCCTGGATCCTGTTCTGACCATTGCCTGTGCTCTGGCCTGCCAAGACCCCTTTGTGCTGCCCACGCTGGCCTCCCAAAAGCGCGCCGCCATGCTGTGCAGGAAGCGTTTCGCTGCAGGGACGTTCAGCGACCACATGGCCCTGCTCAGGGCTTTCCAGGTGGGATTTCATTCCAGAGAGTACTAATCACAGGAGATCACCCATCAAGGCAAATAAGGTACCAGTCAACTTGGGTGTAGAGTGGTGGACTGTGATTAAGGCCTTGGAGAAGACTTTATTTTTGCCTAGTGGCTTTCCTGTGTATTGGACTCAGAAATTTGTGAGGGAACACTTATTGTGGTACGTTTTGCTGCTATTTTCAAACCTTATAAAATTCTGAATGTTCCAACGATGTGCCAACGATGGGCCTCTTTACATCCTACTACACTGATAACTTCAAATCACGATCTTAATGTCATGATCTTTATTAAATCAACCATTTTAACTTGACGTAATGATTACTGCAGTGAACGGGTAAAGAGAATCTAATTCTCAAACAGGAAAAAAATCTGGTTTGATACATTTACTTTCAGAGTGGGTTTTGCCTTCGTTTTATTGACATAAATGTAATTTTTTTGAAAAATGCATTTTTTAGTTTTAGCTAGTCAAATTAATAGGCAAATGTGAAAAACGTTTTCAGGCATGGCAGAAGGCGCGCAGTGATGGCTGGGAGAGAGCCTTCTGTGAAAAGAACTTCCTATCCCAAGCCACGATGGAAATCATCGTAGGAATGAGAACACAGTTGCTTGGCCAGCTCAGAGCCTCGGGTAAATAGCTTGGAAAAAATTTTAACCTCGTTTTAAACTCAAGCATATGGAAATTTTAACAAAAATAATGTTCATTGGTGTCATTTTTCTTAATTCAAATCAGACTTTTCATGTACACATTCATGCAGGGTGTGGTGCGGATGAGGAAGTGTGGTTGATCTAACTGAAAGCACCCTCATCTCCACATGGCACTGCATTTCAGTGTTGAGATGAATTTCTTTGGATCATTATGTTTTAGTAAATTATTCCCATAGGAAATGTCTTTGTATTGTAGAAAATACTTGTATTCTGTGTTAGTCTAAAACCCCTTTTCAGGAATGATTTCAGTGTAATGGTTTCTTCTTGATGCTCTTAAGGTTGGCAGAGGTGAAAAATGCAACAAATTAGTAGTTTATTTCACCTTTATTTTCGAATTCCTTTTGAGAACCAAACACAAGCTAACACGGCACCTTTTTGTCCTGTTCTTTTGTCAGGTTTTGTGAGAGCTAGAGGAGGAGCTGATATTAGAGATGTCAATACTAACTCTGAGAACTGGGCTGTAATTAAAGCTGCCTTAGTGGCCGGGATGTATCCCAATCTTGTGCACGTAGACAGAGAAAGCCTGGGGCTGACTGAACCAAAGGAGAAGAAAGTGCGATTTCATCCTACCTCTGTTCTTGGTCAATCTCAGTATAAAAAGGTAAAATCACTTTGAATTTATAGTTCACAAAAAAGAGCACTAGAATCTATCAAATGTTTTAGAAACGTCTTTTCCTAGTTGTCAGTACTTTAAAAGCAGCAAGGGCATTAAACATTGCACTTTAGAAGATACTTTTCTTACCAGTTGGTAGAACTGGAGTTGGTTCATTTTCCCATTGTTTCAATTAGTCCTTTCTCTAGGTGGAACAAGGCAAAATGGCAAAAAACCCACCCCTAGCTATAAAACTGTTTTAAAGCTATAATGATCCCTACTCTTAAAAGCAAGAAGTTCTGCTCTGAAGCTGTTTTTTTTTTAACATCTCTTTTTAAAGCAAAATATTCTGTTTTATGGTGGTAGGATAATTTGTGAATCTGGTTGAATTATCTCACGCTTTTTTATTTGCATGTATATTTTTACATATGCATGTAATAGTATGTATTATATATGTATATAATTATATACGTATTTCTTTCTAAAAATACAGAATCATAGAACATTTTGGGTTGGAAGGGACCTTAAAGCTTATCTCATTCCAAACCCCTGCCATGGGCAGGGACACCTTCCACTAGTCCAGGTTGCTCAGAGCCCCACGCAGCCTGGCCTTGAACACTGCCAGGCTGAGGCCTCCACAATGTCTCAGGATAAAATAAGAAATACGTTGAAATTTATGTTAATTACAGGTAGAGGGTATAATAGCCCAGTCTTATCTGCTCTTGCACAGGCTCCCCCAGGAAATGGACAAGCTGCAGCCATCCAGGCCCTCCCTACAGACTGGCTTATCTACGACGAAATGACCAGAGCTCACAGGACAGCAAACATCAGGTGCTGCTCTGTTGTGACCCCTGTCACCGTGTCCCTCTTCTGTGGGCCAGCCAGACTGCCAAGCAACGCCTTGCAGGCATCTTCATCCTTCCGAGGTACACTGGAGTCTGGGTTTGGAACGTTTCCATTGGGATACACCAGTGTGTGATGTGGAAATCTTATTTTTCAGTAATATTTAATGCATATAGTGGCTGATTCTGAAAACAACAGTGTAATAATTCCTGTAGCTATTCAGGAATAGTTTGTAGGTTCTGTAACAAATGCCTCAGTTTTGGGATTCCCGACAGATTCATATCCATAAATTACACACTTCTGGGGTCTCAGAAATTACAGTGTAGTTTGTAAGGAAAGGATGCAGCCACAATGTCTAATGATAGTACTAGTACTGAGAAGTGTAGTGTGTATGTTCTTTTTCTACAGATTACTTTATTTGATACTTCAAACCAGATTATTCAAACTGAATAATTGAGAAAGAATCAATATGGCAAACAAGACATACTGCTTCTAGCTGACACATGCATTTTCAAGATATGTTCTACTGATAATCCTTAATGTCAATTAGCTGTACTAATAACTATAAGTAATAGAGAATATACAGAAATTTCCTTTATTTTTATTATTTAAGTTGAGTCCTGTAGGAATGGAAGCAAAAATAACTGCTGCTAGTTCTCATAGGTTGAATCAAACTAAAAGCCCAGCTTATTTGTGAAGCTTTTCTGTCCTGCTTTTAAACTGCTAACGTTAGAATAGTGTTCATGCTGATTGAATTGCACTTTGGGAAATAAGGATTCCTAATTAATAGCCATATGTATATATAATTTTTGTTTCTTACTAGGTCTTTAAATCTGCTGTTTTACTAGGAGATAGAGCCACGTGTGGTTTTGCAAACAGCTTCAGGCAAAAGTTGGGTAGTGGCTTGTGAATACTGGTGAAGGTACATGAGTTGAGTCAGACCACATGAGCACAGGATTTTACATAGTAGGACCTTCAGCAGGTGTGGCTATTTGATTGCTCCTATCTGGAGCAAAGACTTTGCAGTGTATTTGCAGAAAAGAAGAAGTAGTTTTACCAATGTTTACATTTTAAAGTCAATTTTGGAAGGAAAAATATTTACTGCTGGTAATACAGTAGTGTTCAGGTTTTTGTATATAAGTAGAAATAATACAGAAATGCTAATGCACCTTTTATCTTTAATTCAGGGGGAGGGGTAGCTAATGATAGCAGTGACAGTGAGATGGAGGACAAAACAACTGCTAATCTGGCACTGCTGAAGCTGGATGAATGGCTCCATCTCAAACTGGACCCTGAAGTACGTAAGAAATTGCTCCTGTGTTTGCTTCATGTAGAAAGATTGTAAAAAGATGTAAAAAGGTTTTTGTAACATTTGAGTAGCCAAGAATTTTCTCTCAGAACATCACGGTCCGTTTGGGTCTGTCAAACTATGTACTCTGAGATTTAACCTTTATTTCAGGAGCTCATCAAGAATTAAAGGGCTTCAGTCCCCTTTGGCCCAGAGTTGTCTGTCACATGAGTTCATGTATGCAGCGTGCAAGTCGCAAGGTTTCGTAACCTACCGCCCATAGCTTTCCATTCTTTTACCTATGAGCAAAGAGAGAAAAAGTAATTGGTCACCTAATCCCACAGTGAGAGTGCTCATCCCTCTTCCTCCATCATGGTGTGGGTGTCCTCTCTCTCACACGAGGGAGCAAGAAAGCCTCAGCAGTCCAGATGCTGTTGGATCTGCTTCCAAACCTTCTGGGCAATATGATGTTTTACATGTCTGAGCTTGGCAGTTTTGTCCCTTTCCACAAGTCAGCAGATTCTGAGGAGACTGCCAGACAAAAGATAAGGGCTGCAGGGGACAGTGGCTGCATAATGGTCCTTCTGCTCTTTCTGGCCTCCTGTCCTGCCTGCGTGGTGCTCCATCAGGCCATAGCATGAGCTGGGATAGCCAAAATCTGAACAGGAGCTGAGAGAACAGTCACATGGGCATATTGTGTTTTTCTTTCTCTGAGAGGATAACCAAAATCAGATCAAAAAAGGAGCACTTGAAGCTGGAGTTGCTGAAAGAAAGTTGCTATCAGGTTTTGGAAGGAGAAGTAAAAACCTCTTTGAAACAGAAGTCTTAGGGTCATTGAAGAGCTGTGGCTGTAGTAGGAGGTAGTTTATGGGTCACGAAACACTGGAACTTACCAGCTCTAATAATAATACTGTCTGTCCTAGACATGTCCAAATGAGTGATTTTTTAAAATTTTATTTCAATTGAAGCATTTCTAATAACATCGGAATTAGACTACAATCTTCTGAATTTAGTCATCACATTTGAGCAGAAGTCTGTGTAAGAAAAATGTCACTTAGAGCTCTTTTCCCTCAGGTATGGCTGAAGAGTGCATGCGTATAGACTGATATGATAGGAAGGGCATAAAGCATGAAAAAAGTGGGGTTTCTAGAAAGATAGAAAGGAAAAAAATCTGTGGATTTACAATACAATGTTAAGTTTAGTACAGAGCTGAATGAAATGTTTCAAAAATTACCTTGCATGCAAGGAAAAGAAAGTAAATTAACATCTTAGTTTAAGTAAGAGTTATTCCCCCTCCCCAAGACCTTGGTCTTGCCTTTCAGTTTGGACCCTGTTCACATTAGAATGCCAGGTGCTGCCTGATAGGAAAGAGACAGGGTACTCTCACCTGTCTAATCTAGTTTTTATCAGTCTGTAACAGAACTGGAATTCATTACAGGCTGCTGGGATGCTGTTGCAACTCAGGCAGAAGTGGCACAGTTTGTTCCTGCGTCGGATGCGAGCTCCTTCTAAACCGTGGTCTCAAGTAGATGAAACAACTGTAAGAGCCATTACAGCTGTTCTGAGTGCTGAGGAACAGTCTGCAGGTCTGCAGCAGCCTTCAGGAATTGGCCAGAGACCAAGACCTGTGACTTGTGAAGAGCTCCCTTTGGCATCTGCATGGAAGTCAACCAACAGCAGAAAAAGCTCAACAGAAGCTGAATTCTCTGACTCCTCTAATGCTGAAAAGTAAGATGTTGAGGTCTTCTAGACACTGTAGGTTGCAATTTATGTAGCAAGCATCACTTAAATTTCTGCTAGTAATAAGGAGGTGGAAATAGTGGAAGTACAGTTGAAAGGTGTGATACTGTCCTATGCTGCATTGTAATTTCACTGAGAATGTTTCTGGGCCTGCTGTTTGAGAGCACAGTCAGGAATATCATCCATGAATTCTGATCTTTGAGATCAGAAGAGGTTTAACAGTCGCATTAAAAAACAATGCACGATTGGTATGGGTTTTTTAGTTAGTGTTTAGTGTATTTTGTAGTTGCTGTAATACATGTGGTCGTGCAGTAGGCTGACAGGTCGATGTAAATTGTTCAGTGACTGCTTGTGAAACTCAAGGTATGTCCTTGTCAGAGTTTCAGTGAAATCCACATCTCCCGCACTCCACCAGCCAAAGAAGTACAAAGAAAAGGACATTTTGCTCTCCAAACGATCCTCAGATGACAGATCAGCTCAGTCCTCAGTGAAGCCTGCAGACAGCAGTAGCTATCCCAGCCCCTGTGCTAGTCCTTCTTCTCCAGTATCTGGAAAGGTAGAGTTCTCAAACGTATCACCCTGCTCTTCGAAAGTAATAGAATTTCTTGCTGGTATCATTCTGCAACAATTAGGTATTTTACTGATAAATTAGGAACGTAACTTAACTTTTCGTTTCTAACAGCTGCATAATACTTCTTTCTGGAACTTAAAATCTAGACTAAATATCCTTGTAACACTACTTTAATACAGTAAAGATAATATTTGTGTGACGCACTCGGACACGAGGGAAAACAACGTAGACACGGGTCGAGAGAAAGAGGGCAAAAGCCTGGGGCTCTGGGCCCCACTTTATTTATATATGTTCTTAGAAATCACCATGGATTGGAGGGGGAAATCAACACCCCTCAATCACACTGGTCAAAGGAAAGGTCCATCAAACGTCTCCGCCTAGGAGAAATGGAATGCAAACAACTGGCACGGTTAGCAAAACATGGCTATGTTTACAGAAAAGGCCTGTGAGAAAAATCTCACGGAAATGACAACAAAGAGAACTGTGAAGCTCAGGGCAACATTTGTGGACTGCTGAGGCAAAGCTATCCAAAGTAAAAAAATGAGATTTTGTTTTTAAAACTTGTTCTAATAAACAGTGAAGGTGTATTAATTTTTTTCAACTGAATTAGTATATTGTACACACGCTTCTGAAGTTTCTGGATTCTGCCTTTCTCTGTTTCTGTAATAGCAAACATTGATACTGATTCTCTTTAAGTATTGTGTTACCTGCGTTATCTGCCTTATTATGACTGCTTGGGGTTTTTTGTGATGGTTATTTTAACAAAGCACACATTTAATGAGGTTATTGTCATAATTGTCCTATATACTTGAATAGTAAGCTGCAGTAATACTAAATAGATCACTGAGAGGAAACCTCATGGACTCACTGGAGGATTTAGTAATTCCTCTTGGGTCTTTCAGCTTTTAAGTTGAGCCAGTGTAAAAGGAAGAAAACCTGTTTCCTGAAGGTAGAAATGCGAGTAGTGTGCTGTAGGCTGCAGTCAAGGATGATTAATTTTGGTGTCATCTCAAGGCGTGTCAGACTTAAACAAATTGTAATTAATCACTAGATTTTTAGTCCTATTCTGCTCTACTTGTTTTCTTCCCCTCAAGGATGAATTACTATTTGGAAAAGTGCTTTAAAAATGTAAAATAGACGTCAAATACGTTTTAAAGCCATTTCAGACAGGACCAGCTGATTTTATGTTTCTTCTAGAATCTGGAAGAGGAAGGGAGGAGCACAGTCAAGGATTTCTATCTTCATGTGTGTAAAACTTCAGAAATAAAGCCTGGTTTTGTATTTTATTGTATTTATTAATTTAATTTATTTTTTCCAGGGTTGCAAATCTCCTTCACCAAGACAAAATATGCCAGTTCGGTACTTTATAATGAAAAGTAGCAACTTGCAAAACATTGATATTTCCCAGCAGAAGGGAATATGGTCCACTACGCCAAGTAATGAACGGAAACTGAATGGAGCCTTTTGGGAGAGCAGCGTGGTCTACTTAATATTTTCTGTTCAAGGCTCTGGATGCTTTCAGGTGAGTCCTAATCTAAAACTAAATATTAGCAGTGCTTGGTGGTTTAGGAAGGTGCAGCAAATGACTGTGTGTAGTGTGGATGGCTTTGCTTATGACTTCTGACCTTCTGAGAAGCAGAGCAGTGTGCAAATGTCTGTGCTTGCTGAAGAAAGAGAATTTCATTCTTCTCTGAAATACGCCCTTCTAGTTAGCTCAGTTTGTCCCTCGAAGGTTGAGACGGAATTGCCTCCAAACATCATGAGTCAAAGTAATGTTTGTACCCTACATTAATCCTCTAAAACAACAAAAAAACCTCCTAAAAATCCTAACAAAGCAGGAGATTGCTACTCTTTGCATGCCAAAATGTGTATTGTAAGTGAGCAAGCAGTTGCAGTCAAGTCATAGCTTTCTAAAGCCGGGAAACTCATAAATTTCTTTGTTAAAATTTTAATAGAAACTGGTTTTATTCATTTCCAGTTAGGAAGCTGGCCATGATTCTTCCAGAGCTGTGTCTTGACTTCATGTTCAGTGAGACATTTGTCAACAGTTTGTTGGTCAAATTTGTGGTCAGTTTGAAGTTAAGAACTTGACCTGGTAGTGCAAAGTTGCCGGTTAGCTGTGAGCCAGCTACATTCAGTTGTTCCAGGTAAAGAAAGGTCAACTTACTTCTTCATATAAAAGCTATTTGTAAAAGTCAGCTCAACTTAAAATCTAAGGAACCAACCAAAACACAGCTGTCTTGGCAATACCCCTGAAGGACTGCAGTGGCATACTATGTACGATGGCTTGGCAAATGCAGGTGTCACACTGGCGAGTAATTTTCAGCAAGTCATTTGAGACTGAAAATGGGCTGTTGCATTGGTGCTCTTGGACAAGGAAGCGGGGAAGGGAAGACACGCTCAAGTCAGGAGTGCAGGTGGCTGACCTCGCCCTGCCCTTCCAGTTGTGACAGTGCACTGCACCCTCACGGGAATGTGGGATTAACTTCCCTATTAATCTTCTGTTGTCCCAACTGTCTCTTTCTATTCCCCTTTTTTTTTCCACTGTTCCTTTTATTAATTCTCATTTAAGTCTGGCTTGAGCTATGTAGGACTGCATGTTTTACAACAGCTGGTAATTTACCCAGTGAACTGCATCTTTTGGACTGCTAAGTCCTAACTGGCATAAATTCACCTGAATAGTTGATACATTGTCTGTGGGGTTGGGTTTAATTTTGGTTTGTTTGGTGTTCGGGCAAATCAGGGTGTCCCTAAGTAAGTTAGATGCTATCTTGGATTTGGGGTTTCTTTCATTTTTTTTCTGAATACTTGTCATGTTGGAATTTTGTCCAGCTTCACTAAAGAAGGAAATAAAAGGAACTTTGACTTCTTTCTTTGAAGAACAGCTATACTGTCCTAATTCTATGTGAAAGTTTGTTAACATAGAGGGAACATGAGAAGGAACAAATGGATTTCTGCAAAAATTACCTACAAGTAACAAGGAATGTGAATATCTCATGGACTATTCTGCAGTAGAATATTGATCTTGATTTCCTTCTGCCTCAGGTGCTTTTGCAACAGCTTTTTAATCTTTTACAAAGCTCAGAAAACCTTCAGTGATAGTTTTGTCGTTGAGAGACATTCCTTATGGTCAAACCTTACAAGGCATATTTGAAGTGGAAAAAGAAGTGATACTTCTAACTTTCTAGATGGAAAACATTTTGGAAGCTCCAGCTTCATGGTGGAGAGCGTGTTAATCACTTTGAAACTATTTTGCAAGTTTCACAGGAAGTTCAGTTATTTATGTCATTCCACCGTAGACAGATACGGTTTCATTATGTCTGTTCCTTCATATTGCAATTTTTGTCCCAGGGTTTTGCTAGAATGGGTTCAGCGATTGGGTGTGAGAAAAGTCAAGACTGGGGATCTGCTGGTTTCGGAGGTGTATTTAAGGTGGACTGGATCAGAAAAGAAAGCATCCCTTTTCAGTTTGCACACCATTTGCTCAACCCCTGGAATGACAGTAAGAAAGTACAGATAAGTAGAGATGGCCAGGTAATGTTACTCTCTTCTGAAGTTTTCTTTATTTGGTAGAACTGTGTATTTTTTATTAGCTTGTTCAGCCTTGACATTTATCTCCACTTGTTCGTGTGTCTGCTGATCTGAATCACAGTTCATTGGTGCATTTTACCTTCAGCAAGTGCAGAATTACCACTGAAGTAATGGAAACATTTTGATAAAATCAAAACGGTTTCTTGGTTATGTGTTTAAAAAATGATTTAAAGGTGGATGCTTCCAAAAAGAAGTTGTTGGGGTTTTTTTTTAGTTTGTAATTTAGTTCTGGAGGTTTGTGCCCTGTTCGGTTGAGATGTATTCTCTTAGATAGTCTGTCACACCCAAATAACTCTTCATAATTATAAGTTTTTTTCTGTAAAGTCTGAAGAGAATCCCGAGTTTTGAGGCAGAGTAAAGCTTAGGACAGTTCTCGTATTTGTTAAAGCTCTAAATGCAACTACAAAAAGCCAAAGAATTGGCACAAAATTTCTCTGTGGCAGTTTCTGCCCCATCCCCTCCCCAAACATCTCCTTGATGACTCAAGAGCTAAAGTTTTTGTATTACCTTCTCTTCTCCAAAACCTCTCTCCAGTTGTAAGAAACTGGAGGAAAGAAGTACAAGCTAAGGACAGCCACTGTATTTCCTGTGATCTCTCCTTCCACATTCTCCACCACACTTAATGGAATTCAGCTTAAAAGATGTGGAAAATAATGATCTTTAGTGAGTAAGTGACTGACCTGTGGGAGGCACAAAGTGTCTGGTGCATTTGTTCTTGTGTATGGAGGTAGTGTGTTCTCTGGGAATGATCTTTGTGAGAACTGACATCTCCCTGTGAGTGGAAACACTGGAAACACCCCAAACAGCCTGTAGGCCAGGGTGGCTTACGAGAGTTTTTATCTCCTGCTGAGTGCTAGTAAGAAAACGGTGCTCTGCTGGGAGTTGTGATGTTTGTCCCAATAGCAAAAGGGATGAGCCCCTCTAGAAAGTTTGAAAGCAATCACCAGCAACCTCATCTAAGAATTAGGTAATAAATAGTTGCTGAATGCTCAATAATAGCAGTGCCAATAACTTCCCTGATTTCCTGATCATTTCTAGGAGCTGGAACCACAAGTTGGAGAGCAGTTGCTGCAGCTTTGGGACTGTATTCCTTTGGCAGGAAAAAAAGTGACTGAGCATGCCAAGTAGTATGACAGAGGTAGTTACTCCTGCCTTGCTTGCTGGAATTGGGGTAGAGGAAAAGCTGTCCACATACAGTATATCATCACAGTACTGTCTTTCCCTTGTAGCTTGGGGAAGAACAGGTACACTTGGTACTAAGTATTCTATTCATTTTGATTTTTTTCCATCTGGTTTAGGTTGTTGAAACATCAGCCACGAGAACCAGCAGCATGTCTACAGTAAAGATGAGGAAGAAGGCAGCGCAACAACCTCCTGACATTCTTAAGTCATGCTGTGCAGCTAGAAGTGGAAAAATAAGAGGGAATTGTGTTGTTTTCAGTGTTTCCTTGCCAGCCTGTTTTTTGGCTGAGTTGGTTTTTTTACAGTAGTGTGCCGTTGATACTTAAAAATACAGTTGAGTTCAAAGCAAAGTTTGAAACAATGGACCCCATGTCAGTTGTCTGTGGGTTTAAAATAGCATAGCAGGCAGTTCAAATATCCATTTTTCAGTTAAAGCTTTCTCAACCCAGTAAAAGGTGTGAGAATGTAAATGTTAATTAATCAGTCTTGCAGTTCAGTTAAAAAAGTACTAACTCCAAATGTGTTGAAAGGCTCCGTAAGTGTTGGTTGAACTCCTACATCCACAATGCAAGAGACCAGAATATATTCATAGAAACAACTAGGCAGCTGGAGATGTTAATTTTTAATTTATTTAAATGTAATTATTTTTAATTAGGGTAAATTTATTTTATTTATTATTTAGTTTTTTAATTTAATTATTTTAATTAAATTTAATTTAAATAAAGAAGAAGGAGCATGAGACTTTTGAGATTGGGTGCGTCCACTGATGTTTCCAGTTTCAATTATTTTTCACCTTTAAGATGTGACTCACACCTTGACAGGCTGGAACAGTCTTTCAGAGGCCTGTGGCCAAGTGGCACTTCAATAGTTCACTAACTTAGGCACTGTTAGAAGATGTGTATGTCTTTAAAAATATATAAAAAATAATTACCAGTGCAACTTCCTAGATCATTTAACATAGTCTTCATGCTTTCTTTAAAGTTGTTTCTTTTTCTTCCATACCACTATTGTCTTGGTTTATTTGGCTTTTTCTTAGTCCTTAACATTCTGTACTGTAAGGCTGGTATAAATTCGGTGTACAAACTGTCAGCGCTGTTTGTAGTCATTCTTTGGCTAAACCAAGACTTTTTTCTGTTTCTGAGCCTCTACC
Organism: Pachycephala philippinensis; assembly: GCA_013397055.1. Taxonomy (NCBI): domain Eukaryota; kingdom Metazoa; phylum Chordata; class Aves; order Passeriformes; genus Pachycephala; species Pachycephala philippinensis. Next base: position 7,698 of record VWZT01007974.1, on the reverse strand, counting down.
TGTTTTCTCATGTCTGCTCAGGATATTACCCCGTGCATTCATTTTGTGTTCTGTGTAGTGATCTCCATACATGAACCATCGGTGTCACCTTTGCCAGGACTAACCGGGTGCATGTAAGGCTGCACTGCCTAATGCACTGTGTCTCAAGACAGCGCATACGAGAGGCATGAGGCTCTTGCTGCCTTTTGCAGCACTTCAGGCCTGTGCCCACACAGGAACGTGGGGCAGCGCTGCCTTGTACAGATTTACGGGGCCCTGCACGCTCCAGGGACAGAGCTGGCATGGAGAGGGAGCACGGGTGGGGTGTCATGTTTGGTTAACCAGCCCAGATAGTACTTCTGCAGCTTGATGAGGAAAAGGACAGTCCAGCCATGGAATTTGCATTCCACAAGGCCACTGGCCAGTCTAGATCACTTGAGTGGAGAAGAGATTGTACCCTGCTGCCTGCCTGACAGACATGGTCATGTAAGTCTTGGCATGCCCAGTTGTTAGGTCTAGCCCAGTCACGGTGAATTACGTAGTATCATTATTACCCAAATAACTGTACTACTGTTCTGTATTTTCTCTTGCACTGTATTTAGAGGTGGACTGTTTATCCCTTAAGCTGTTGGTCTGGTGTCTGTAACCATCTCCTTTTAGCAGAGCTGCCTAAAGCCCTTACACTCTGGTAGCAGAAGTGGATTGCCGTTTTCTGTGATGATACCAGCAGCATCCTCAGCTTGCAGAACTCCAGCACTGCAGCACAATTTTTAGAGACATCCCACCCACCTGATCATGACTGAGTGTGATCATCATACCTGAAGTGAAAACTAAAGCAGGATGAAGGGCAAGGACCCGAGTCTATCTGAAAAATAATAGGGCAGCAACAGCCAGCAATCCAACAGAATCCTTGCATTGATGACGACAAAGGGGAGAAATGGACTATCGCCATCTCCTCAGCAACATCCCAGTAAAAATCCCAGTTTGGAGGCTGTTCTGCGTTAAGAGTAAATTAAGTTCTTGCAAGCTAGACCATTGTCCATAACTGGAGTGTGGAGGAAGGGAACACAAACAGGGTTCTGAAGGATAGTCACAGTTTCGCAAGGTTTGTTCATGCATGAACAAAACTTACCTGAGCGGTGCTGGTTCAGGACAGCTCCAGTCACGTTCCTCAACACAGAAGGTACGAGCTTTGCCAGTGTCTCATGGGAAAACACTGAGCTGTGCTGCCTCCTCAGGAACATATTCCTGCAAACGGGTAAAGGCAGCGAGCTGTTTTGCCGCAGACACTTCTTTTTTTGTTAAATAAACGTAGCGTAAAATAGCTTGTTTGTTGCAATTATTGCCTTCAATATTTGCTTTATTGCATTTTCTTTGTCCCACTGTTGAACTGCTGTAATTTCTGCTCCATCATCACAACATCTACAAAGACACTTGTCGGCTTAATTCTGCTGTGGGATTTTTTGTAGCTTCCATTTTAAGTGCTTGACACTGGCTGTTGTAGAAATGAAATCACAGCTCATTCCTGGCAGGTCCACCACCGGGTTGGGGTTGGATTAGCCCAAAGTTATCCCCAGGCACTTTGTCTTTGAAGTGAATTAAGAGTGGTTTTGCAGCTACTAATTCTAACTTTTGTTCTTGTGAGATGATGCTGTAGTGATTGTTCCAGAGCAGCCACTTTTCTAGATGTATTCAGTCATGGTTTTCACTATCTGGAAAACATTAGCAGTTGGTCTCATGTTGTTCTACATCTTCCTGTTGCCACTTAGCTGCTCTGTTTCCCTTCCCTGTGGATCATGCTGCGTTGCTTTCAGCCGTCACTCCTGCTGCCTTTGTTGCATCTTCTAACAGGAACCACAGTGCACAAAGCAGGTGATGCCGCTCTGGATTAAAAGCTTTATTTGCTGTTTTGTTTCTTTTGGCAGATGTTGAAATGTGTCGCCTAAACAGGAAGTGTAAATCTGGGTTTAAAAGCAAATTGGTTCTAAGGAAAGCAGATTGTGGGTTGTATTACAGAGAGAATAATCCTGAAAACACTAAAAAGCATGTCTCATTGTCAAATCAGGCAGTCTAGAGAGGTGGCTCTATTTTATTTGTGTCAAGCCAAGAAGCAATTTTAAAGCTGATTTGACACCACGTGGGTGTAAAATTACTAAATTTTGCCTTGCTGTGCTGTATAGTGCACACCTCTGATATTTAGGGCCTCATCTCTTTAAGTTTGCAGACATGAGTGATCCTACTGCATCTGGTACCGCTGGGGTGTGAGCAGAGGTTGTAGCACAAAGCTCCTAAATAATGTACCACTTTGTTCTGTCCATAGGGAATGTCTGGTGAATCCTGGCAGCAGTCATGTAAGATCAAGGAATAGGGAACAAAACGCAGCTGCTCAAGTTGCTTCAGTTTGAGAGCAAAACCCCGTCAGTGGAGAGCACCGGGCCAGCGCAGCCTGCCGTGCCCTGCCTCCAGCACCGTGCGGAGCGCTGCGCACCCGCGGCACACATCCCTGGGACAAGCACCAGCCCTGGCCCTGCCCTGCTGCAGGCTGCGGGCAGCAGCACAGGCTCTCTGTCCCTGCTCAGTTGTCTGCGGTGGCCACCGCCCAGCAGGTGCCCTTGCCCGTCCAGGGGATGTCCTCCCTCAGGGTGCCGCAGCTGCACAGCCACACCCGGGGGACGAGTGAGCGCAGCTCGGCCGGAGCAGGAACTTGCCTTCCCTTCCCAAACTCACCTGGGAAGTGAGCGGCCGAGTCGCCCTCCCTGGTCGGACGGGTCCGCGGCAGGACCTTGCTGAGGACCGGCCTGCAAGAAGCCGGGTGCGCTCGCAGAACAGCACAAAGGGCCAGCAGCCAGGTGCCCCCAGCCCCGGCAGCCTGAGCGTGGCACACAGCTGGCAGCCTCTGCCCCGCCGCCCTCCCTGCCCTGCGCACCAGCAGTCCTGCCAGAGGCAGCTGCAAGGACGTGCCGCTGGTGCCACAGGCTCCCCAATGCCTCTGCTTGCTGAGTAGCACCACAGACGCTTCCTCCCTCCGAGCCTCACATCCCTGGCACCCCAGCACAGCCAGACGTGGGTGAAAGGCAGCCGTTCTCACATTTGCCGGGTCCTCAATCAGCCTCTCCAGCCTCCTGGCACTCCATGTCCTCCTCGGGGCAGGAGAGAAGCGGAAGAAGGTGAGCAGTGATGTCTCTGCAGCTCGGCTGGGGGAGCAGTGCTCAGGCACAGAGCCCAGAGCAGAGAGACACTCACTGCATGGCAGCGGCTCAACTCCTTCTCCAGGGGTTTCATGCATGGGACACGGGTCACTCGGGCTCCCTGGGTCCTGTGGAGAGGGAGAGAGCTGGGTGACCCCCAAGCTGCCTCTCGTCTCTTGCCAGGCAGCTCTGCCTGAGAGCTGCCCACAGCTGCAGGGGCAGCTCTCCCCAGCTGGGGAGCTGTGTCCCCCTGTACGGCTGCTCCCGAAGCATTCCCCAGCTTACCCCTGTAGGGTGCCCACCCACAGCTCCTTCAGCACCCGGGAGCCCCGAAAAGAGACGAGCGCAGGCCCTGCTGCCCCCCAGCCCGAGGGCAGACGCGCACCTGCCCAGCCCTGCGGGAAGGACACAGGGGCAGGACGAAGCCCCATGGTGGGGGTAGGACACAGTTGCTGCCCAAGCCCTGGTTCCCTCTGATGCGCCCCAAGCAGAGGCTTTTACCCTTCCCTTCTGAGGACCAAAGAGTGACCAGGGGATGCAGGACCTGGAAATGCCCACATCCACTCCCTGCCCAGGCTCGGCATGCAGGGCAGAGGTCATTCCCAGGGTGGTGTGTGCGTGGCTGGAAACCTCTCCTGCCCTGCCATGGCACATGGCACCACAAGTCACCCAAAGTGGCAGTACAGGAGCTGGTGGGACAGGTGAGTATATTGGAGGTGCCATCTTCATTGCTGCCTTCCTGCTGCTCCTCCTCTTCTCTCTCCACCGCTGCTGCTCAGCACCCACAGCTGCTGCAGGGCCAGGCAGAGCCGTGGGCGCAGGGCGGTGTCCTGGCTGCAGAGAGCAGAGGCAAGCAGTGAGCAGCAGGTGGCCTCCCCGGCGTCCCCCGGGGGCAGAGCCCTGGCATCCTGCCCTGCTGATGTTGGGATGGCACTGGTCCATCCAGCACCAAGGGGCTGGGGCCTGGGACTTACAGCAGGGTGTCTTTGCCCTGGCCCCAGAGCCAGGGATCAGGCAAAGGCAGTTGGGCTCTCAAGGTTTTACTGCAGCTTGGCGACCACCAGTTCCTCCTGGAGGAGGAGAAGGCGCCTCTGGCTCCTCTTTGGGCCGCGGCTCAGAGCCACGTCCGCGCTCAGCACCGCCTCGTCACCGCTGAGAACCTTCCTGCAGAGCAGAGAGCGGCGGCCGTGAGAAAGGCGGCCCCTGGTGCTGCGGGGCCCGGCCGTGCCCGCGTGTTCCCGAGCTGTGGGGGAGCCTACCTGGGGCCGAAGCAGCTCCAGGCCTGGGACAGGAGGATCCTGGCCTTGCCGCAAGGACACGGGCCAGTCGCTGAGAAGGGAAGGATGGGAAGCAGGATGGCAGGGCTGGGTTGGTGCCGCTTGGCCAGACCCTGCCTTCTCCAGTGTCCATCTGTGCCGGGACAGCTCCCTGCTGCTGGTTCCGCTGGACGCTGGCTCCAACTGACCGACAATTAGAGCTCAAGAGAAGCTGGGCTAGGCACTGAGGAGGGACACTGGGGCAGGACTTACTTCCAGGATGGACAGTGCCTGCTTTGCACTGGGGAGCCCAGAGACGGCCGAGGCCAAGGCTCATCTTCCTCCACCTGCTGCCAAGGCTTTGCCTCCTGCAGTCAGCTGCCTTTGCCCCAGGGCCACTTCAGCAGCTCCAAATTGCCCAGCCTACCATTGACCATGACCCCAGGTGTCTGCACAGCTGCTTTACAGCTGGCTCTTCCCCAGCATCTCCTGGTGTGAGGGCTTGTTCCTTCACAGGACTCAGCTCTGAACATCACAGGCCCTACTGATGGGTTGTGACATCTTCCATGCCCTTCCTTAAACAAAGAAAAATTTAAAAAGTAAAACTGGTTTACAGCTGGTTCCTTGTGCGATGTGAAGTTTTCCTCCCTCTCAAACACTCGCCGGTGCCTCTTCCCCAGCAAAAGTCTTTCCTAGGACAAACCCTCCATTTCTAGGAGAAGCACTCTTAACTGGATGCATGTGACACAGTCTATTCCAGGATAGCCACAGCTGCTAAAAGCTTTCCAAGTCCTGTATTGGTGATTTCCAGGACCAGCTCCTGGGCCCACTTGCACCAAAGCTCAGGACAACTCTGTTTCATGGAGATCATTCAGGTTGAATCCTGTGTCCCCCAACCACTCCCACAGGCCCATCAGCACAGACAGTCCTGGTGGGCTGCGCTTGAGCAGCTGCTGCCCCGGGCTGCCACAAAGGTGGTGTCTGCATCCCTGCTCCTGTCCTCCCTTTAGGGACCTGGTCGGGAACACCCCTTTCTCTCTGGGCATGACCACGGTGGTAGAAGACAAGAGTCCTCTTGGAGCACACCAGCTAAGCTGTGGGAATGTCTCTGGCACACCTGCTGTGCCAGCTTTCAATCCCCAGGATGCTGGAACTAAGCCAGGTCCAAGAGGAAGAACAGCTTTTGGTGTGTGTTGTTTTGATTCTTACAGGTGTTTGGAGGTAAATCTGGAGGTGCCTAAACCAGAAATTTTGGAGGCAAGAGACAGCCTGGAGTGGTGACTGTCAGAGACTGGACTATCTATTAAGGATCAATGACTCAACACATTTGCTCATTTGTGCAGGGCCAGGGTGCTTTGCAAGGCCAGGTTTGCATCCCACAAGGGAGAAGGTGAGGTTTTGGTGAGTAATGGCTACTGCAGAGGGGGTGAACTATCACTGCCTGGAGGCTACAAACAGGGCTTTGAGGCTGATAAGAGGCAAATCCTGCAAGGCTTCTTATCTTGCTAATTGCCCTCCTGTACACAACTCCCACTTGTCCAGGCTGGTACCTGGGCATTCCCACTGAGCCGGACCTTATTTAAACCCATTGGACTTTGTGTTTCACGGGCTTCTTCCCCCATCCCTGACGGACGATGACCGTCACTTTGACCAGCAAATACTAACCTGCAACAGTCAAGTCCCATCACAAGATCTATGGGTGGTACGTTTCTTACACAGCCTGCTTTCCTTCCTTCCTTCCTTCCTTCCTTCCTTCCTTCCTTCCTTCCTTCCTTC
>VWZT01007973.1:51480-81121 GCA_013397055.1 Pachycephala philippinensis | reverse complement strand
GTGTGTGCTCTGTGTGCTGTGTGCTGTGTGTGCTGCGTGTGCTGTGCTGGCAGGCGGCAGACGGTTCCATATCGCTGATGGTGCTCGGGAGGCTGCCGTGTGGTTTCCCGCACTGTCAGCGAGGCGAGTGCCAGCTCCGATAGCGGTGAGGGCTGCCAGAGGGCCGTTTTTGGCGGCAGGGGCAGACAGAAATACATACAGCCATTCCAGTGTTTTGTATCAGTTATAGGGGTAGGGAAAAGGGTGGAAACAGTGAAGTCCCTGCAAAGCTTTTTAGAGTATCCATATGGTCTGTAATTTCTGATCTGCCTTAATTAGAGGTCTGGGTTGTTTTTTTGGTAACTTTTTTCTGTTTTGTTCACAGCTAAAGAAAGGCTCTTGCACTTGGTAGTGTGATAAATAGTGAAAACGCATCCACCTCATTTTTTACTTGTGACTGCCTTCGTGGATTCCCTGGCAGGGGGTTGGGAGAGTTTCCATTCTCTGCCCTTAGCTCAGGTTGGGTTTCCTTCTTGGCACAGAGTTGTGCTCCCTGTATGTTTGTGGACGGCATAGTTTGGTGCAGAAACCAAACATCCAGATGTGTGCACAGCTGCAGCTCTGAGACACTTGTCTGTTGTGAAGGACTAAAGGCCATTCCCTGCTACCGGCAGGAAGTCCCCGGAGGCACAGAGGCTCCACTGCCTCCTGGGGCTCTCAGAACTAAACCAGGGAAGGAGTGGGTACACTCAGTGTGTGAAGGTTTTCCACTTACATCACTTAATCTTTGCTCTGGCATAGCTGACCTTCACTTCTGGCCTGCCTGATTTGCCACGTGGGTACTTTGCTGTGTCGAGCCTGTTCTATTGTTTTAGCTCCTAAGGAAGAGGAACTCAGTGTGCCCAGCACCGGTGGGGACTCCCCTGCGGTGCTCGTCCCTCGCTGAAGGAAGGGTGGCAGTGCCCTCGCTCCAGACCTTGCACCACTCTCGTGCAGCCCTGCCCCAGGCGTGCTGCTGCCTCCCACTGCCAAACACACACGTGGATACAAACGTGCAGCCCTCTGCTTTGTCACACACAGGGTCTTGAGACAGGCCGATGGGTACAAGGGTTTATTTGCAGAATTATAGTTAATGTGCATAGTATATAGGTGCGCAGAAGTTATTTGTGGACAAAAAGAGTGGAAAAGGGGAACTGTAGGGGGAAACTGTGCAGCTCCTGGAATGTGCTTCCACCACACCTTTTAACACAGCAGTGGCTGTCACCTCCTGCAACATCTAATGCAACATAAGCACACTTGGGGGACAGTGCAGCTGTGGGGTGTGGAGGAGTGGTACCACTGGAGGAGAACCTGCAGTGCTGCATCCTCACTGCTGGGCCAGCAGCTGTGGAGGAGCAGTGGGAAGCAGGGGATAGGGGCGCAATTCCCCCATACCATGTGGAGTGTAACTCACGGCCTTGCAGGGGTGGACAGGCAGCAGAGCAGAGAGTGGGGAGTGGAGGGCAGAACAAGGGATACCAGTGTGGGTCCCAGCACACTGCGGGGTGGTAAGGGAAAAGGATGTATAGCAAAAGTTAGGAGAGGTTAGGAGTGAGGGAAAGAACACGACAGGGAACGATGGTCAAAGGCAGGAAATGCTACAGTCATGCCAAAGATGAAGAGGAGTAACAGGTGGGACTGAGGAGGGCAGAGGACCACAGAGAATCACAAGCCGCTGGAAGTGAGGCTCTGGCAGCTTCCTGCCTCCACCATAGACTGCCTGTGGGGCAGGAGGAAGCTGGCCACCACCTCTGGGGCTCTCCTGCCCTTCCCAGACAGCAAACACTTTACCCCGGCCTGCCCTCAGCCTCACAAGCTCTCCAGTCACTACCAGGCTGGCAGCACTGCCACCAGGGCACCCTCCCTCTTCTGATTCTATTCCCTTTACAGACCAGCCCGGAAGGCCGTGTCAGGGTCTTTGCACATCCTTCTTAACCACAGTACCGCCCACAACACTCATGGGCTCAGTGTCTCTCGCTGGCTGTTGCCTTCTCTTTCACAAAGATAAGCACTTGCCCGTTCTGAGACCCACCCAGGCCTCCTCCTCCCCCAGACCCCAGAGCTGCTCAGCAGTGCAGGATGGAAGGACAGATGTCCGCGTCCACATTAGCAGTGTCTCTTTTCCTTTAGCTACATCTTCTGTGAAGCTTCTATCGGCAAGGGATATTGTCCTACTTTGGTAATTTGGCCTTGGCCCTTGGCAAACCATGCCACACACCTCGGGCAGCCGGATGGGATGGTTCCCAGCAGAAGTGAGGACTTTGTGCTTTCGGATGCACTGGTGCTGCCCACCTGCCATTCACCCTCCTTTGCAGAGCCCCAGGAAATGCTGTTCACAACCAAGTACCAAATAAAGGGAAGACAAGCATTTACATTTTATATAAGCGTTTATTTACAACTTGTTTAACAACTGTACACTCTTCTATCACCTTGGAAGCATTAGTGTATTTGAGTGGGAAAAAATATTAAACTTTTTGATTCCAATTATCATTAATGAGGTTTTTTTTTTGTCTATATACAGGTATGTATATTAATATTGCTACCATAACAATCTGGTAGTTACACAATTTGTAGATGAACTGAAATGGGAAATTAATGTTTTGACACTCTAAGAATTCATTCTTTTACAGAAAATATATCACTGGCAACTTCACGAACAGTTATTACTTTGATAATTGATCAACATTTAATTCAGGACTGTCAAACAAGCTGCTATTAAGAAGGTAAGAGAGTTTTCTATGCAGCACAAATGAAGTTAGTATATCAGAGACATGCTGGATATCAGCTCTGAGTTGAGAGCTCACAACCACTTCATGACAGAGATGCCAGGCTAATCTAATTAAAGTAGCCAGCTCCTCGCTGAAAGTTACTGGCTCCACCTGGCATCTCTCTTGTTGCATTAGTAAACTCAAACAACTTTTGTCAAGCTAAACACACTTACATACAAATGTCATCAAGGCTCAAGAACAACTGATACTTAGTCTAATCTGCACAGACCACTTGGAGAAATGAGGTACTGCTCGGCATCACTTTGGGACACCTGTGGAGGCAGGTGCACAAAAAAAGCAATCCCCTCCTGCCCAGCACAGTGCCCTGATTTCAGGGATCCTGCACCCAGCCTGGCTTGGGTCAGGGTGTGGTCCCAGCCGGAGCAGCACTAGCAAATGAAAAACATACCATGCCTTTAACACCCAACTAAAAGAAGTTTTACTAGTAACGCTTGCCCTGACACATAACAAGGGATCAATGGCTAGGACATGGAAAGACACAAATCCTTCAGCTCTCTGCTGGACTCAGTCTGATGAAATGCTGCTGCCTCTGCTGCAGGAGTAGCTGACTCGTTATCACCAAACCCCAGATCCTGGCTGCAGGTCACGTCAGACTTCACTGTCCCTGGCCCTAGTGGACCAGGAAAGACATATCCCCATCTGAAGCCTTTACGGACAGCTGTCAGCCAGAGCACCTGGTAGCCACAGTACCTGATACAGTATCCAGAAGGGAGAACACCACAGTTCTCACTGGGATCTGAATTTTATCCTTCACTCTGCTCCTTGGCATGTTTGGAGCCCATTCCTGCCTGCCCATCCCTTTGCCAGGCAGCGCAGACCACCCCGCTCTGGTGGGGCACACGTCTGTCCTTTCTCCATGTCATTTTGCGCAAGGCCACGGACACTGTGGGATCAGGATCCCTGAGGACTGGACACAAGTGGGTGTCTCTGCGCACGAGGTGTGGCTCTGTCAGAGCCCACCTGACGGGCCAGGGACGAGGCAGGCACTGTGTTTGTGACCAGAAGAGACTGCAGAGACAAGTGGACACAATGCTCCTTCAGCGCAGGGGTGCCCCCATGACAAACAGGGCTGGAGGTTCTGCTACTGCCTAAACAAGCAAAATTTCTGGAGGCAGCAGAGTTCATCTCAGTATTTCAGCAGGATTAAGATCCAGGTGAGCAAGAATGGGGTTTCTCTAAAACTGGATTTAAATCAAACTGCTTAAGGTACTCGGCATTCAGACTTCTCAGTTTTTTCAGCAAGTCCTATGGCTGGAAAGCCGCTTTCCCTGTTTGTTACGTACTAACTCCTATACAATAAACCTCTTAACTTACAACACTACAGCACTCCCTCGTCCTCTGAATCTTGCCAGTACTGGATGTCCAATACAAAACAAAGATACAGTAGTACAAATGTGCAGATATTTAGGAATATTAAATAAGCAGCTTTTTAAATTAATATAGGCAGTACAAAGCATTTTGAGTTACACTGTCTACATATGGCAAATCTTATAGCTAAACTTCAAAATACAAAGAAACAGCCAAGCTAGTGCAATTGGAAATTAAATAGCTAAGACTGTGACAGGAGAAAGAAAGAAAGAAAGAAAGGAAAAAAACAGTACAGGTGAAAGATAAACAATCCAAATTATAAACTGGCAAGGACAGTCTGCATAATACTGAAAGTGTAGATGACTTTCATAATTATCTCCATTCATGGTCTTTCCTCAGATTGTTTTAACAATTGTACACAGATTGAAAAAAAGTTTCTGAAAGAAACCAACAACACAGCTCAAATGTAGAGAGAAAAATACAACAGCCACGAACTACTGTGTATATACATATTAAGGAAGCAGGCAGTGCCTGTGAACAAAATACCACCCGGTAGTTTGCCTGGCTCGGAGATTATCAGATGAAACTTGCTTGGTTTTCTAAGGAAAGATGGGATCGCCAAGCAGCAATTCATTAGTAATTTCTCCTGGTAAAACACCTCCTTCGCTTTACTTTATTTGTTTAAAGATTCAAAGTGGATCCTTTAAGGGTGCAGGTGCTTTGAAATTTTAACAGTAACCAAAAGGCCTTTTTTAGGAACTCATTAAGACTAGATTTTTATAGTTCGGTATACGAAAATGTTGCAGGAAGTCTGCGTGTTAATACTGTTAATCAGAATTAAATAAAGTGGACAGGTGGAAGTAAGATGGAGAGCTGACAGTGCTCTGTCAGTTTGCAGAACGCCTCCTGTTGAGTTGTGAATACTGGATTTCCTCTCTTTTAGCCTCATAGGAGACTTTTTGTGAAGAGAAAGAGTAAGTGGAAGTGGGAAATGGGAAAGCCACTTCCCAGGATGGTAAGCTTCTCTGCAAGTAGATCCCCTTTTGAAATCAGATGGCCATGAGTCTTAAGTGTAGAACTGGTTAAGTTTTGGTTATGCAGTCTGGACAGAAAAGCAAGTCATGCACTGAACAGTCCCTGTTATAATAATGCTGCAGGTCATGCAACCACATCACTGCAAATAAAAGAATAAAGAAGAAAGTTAAAAAGCAGATAACATATTACTGTTGAAAAAAAAAAAAACCAAAACAGAGAACAGAACAGGTCTTTTTCAAAGCAGTTTAGTAAGGCCACCTCTACTTAAGAGTTGTGCAAATTCACGGGGAAAATACCTTTGCCAAGCAACTCTTCAAATTAACAGGAAGGTTACAGGCCAGTAATTGGAAAAAGCAACAAAATAGCCTTGGTCAGTATCTAAATTTGGCTGTAATTAAACTTTACACACTTCTGAGTAAAATTATTCAGGGCACCATTCTTAACTAATAAAGCTATGGAAAGTAAGTTTACACAGCAATGAGTAAGTCTCAGGCATTCCTGCTGTCTGTGAGTACAACTGTTAAAGAACCAAAGCAAGAAAAAGTGAAAGGTGCTCACCCAATACTGCATGTGTTTACACACTAAAAGACAATCAGAGTCACAACGACTATCTTGAGCTCTGAGCACCACTGACGGCATTTAAATTTCATCAGAGCTCATCCTGTGCATGAGGCTCAGCATCACTGCCCCACTGCACTGGCAAGTTCTATCCATTGCATGCAAATACAGGTCTGAATTGCCAGAAAATGATACGTGTTCTTGTTAAAGTAAGCTGAGTAGAGTCACCAAGCAGTCAAGAGAGCACTCCACAATGCTGCAGAAGGGAATCTAAGTTTGGAAGAGAATCGGAGAGGTTGGCACAGTTCTCCACCCTCACTGATGCACCCTCTTTCCTGGCCAGTGTAACTGGAATGGAAACTGGCACAGCTACAGTCAGCTTCCGCTTCCCCCAGGTAACACAGATGTCCCTACACAGCACTGGCACAGCACGAAATGCGCATTTTTTGTTTTCATATCGCAAAGAGCAAATTGGCTTCACCAGACTGAAATTAGAGCTTGTTTCCCCACTTCCTTCTCCCTTGTATTGCACTGGTCAAAAATTATTCTAAGAATCCTTCTTGGGACAATCCAGGTTAAATAGATAAAAAAGAGTATTAATGCTACAAGTTCTGTAGCTTGTGTATTCCTCTTTTTTTCCTTCTCATTCATCCACCCAGAATACTAACCACAGTTGAAAAACAAACAGAGAGACACATATCAAATGGAATTAAAAATTTAACACATTCAAAGACCTTGAGGGTGTATATTTTGAGCAATCATTGTCTTTTAAGCTTGCTTGGCACTGCTTGGTGCATAAAGTTACACAGTTCAGGATTAATATGAAGATCACTGTAGTTATTATAAAAAAATTAAAAGTTCAAGCTACATAAGCATGTACCTATTCTATTGTGCATAAATGAATATAATCTACTCCTTTAGTCTCCACCTGGCTATTATTTAGTTCAAACTTACTATTTAGTAGCGCTTCAAGTGTCCTTCAAGTGTATGTTGCACATACACAGAAGTGACACTGTAGGCTTCTCTTTGAGTCAACAGTACTTTTGAGAAGTCTTGTAAACTCAGGACACTATTATCTTTCAAGGATGTAAAAATTCATCTGGTAGTGCCCTTTCCTGACTAGAAATTCTTATCACGTTCTAGTTGTTTGTCAGTTTCTCTATTTTAAAGCCACCTGTTGAGGCAGCAGCACACAGAAGACAACAGAGATGCAAGATGTGAGGGTAAATTCATTCTGCGTAACCTGTCACTGCATCTGCAGCACCTGCAGAAAGAGACAGTTTACGCAGCAGACAATGTGTCTAGGGAGGAGTGACAAAGAGAATATAAAGCAGACTATAAATTTTTTAAATTGTGGCCTTATAATGTAATGCTTATAATTATTTCAAGACTTTACTGATACTGCTAAAGAAAAGCTTTAAAATCTCTCTTGAAACCACTGATGCCTCCAGGAAATATGTTTACTCTCCACCTTACTAACCTTTTGTGGCTGTGAACAATAATCTCTGCTTTACAATATTTTAAATTATATAACTGATGTTATATTCAAATCCAAATCAAAAGTCTGATGGTCTCATTACAGCTATTTTATAACCCCATAAATACTACACCACTGGAGATTTTGTCTTAAAATTCCATCCACTTTAATGATCAGGCTAACAACATGAGCATGCTAACAGCAACAACTGACTTCATGTTAATTCTCTTTTCTCTTCAAGTTAGGTATAGTCATTAGGGATTCAAATTCCATTTCCAGAATAAACTACTCTATACCTGTAGAAATACTTGCTTTTGCAGTGTTTCAGATTTGTGCCATGCTACAGTAGTTAACAGTTCTTCAAAGTGCTGACAAATGTCTGCTTTTGTAACGATTAAAACAACCACGTTCCTCTTTCTGAAATGTGATATTCTAACCTCATCTGATAGCAAAGGACCTCTTTAATGCAAAGCAATGAATAAAGTCAGCACCAGAAAGGAAAGGCTGCCCAACTGACCTGTATTTCCCTCTAATAGCAGTATTTTTCGCATTGTATGGATCAGTCTTTAAGACCCATAGTAGCAAGACAGCAGCAAGAAATTTTTATCTGACAAATGGAATTCGCTTCCAGTCTGGAAGTTACACCACATGCAAAGGGGACTGAAGGATATGCAATTTTCCAAACGACTTTACGTGAACAGCAAACAGCAGCAGAGCAAACAGCAGCACAGCAAACTCCTGATTTTCCACCAGAGCCAGCTAATGCAGAAATATACCTCAGGACAGTCCTGCACTACTTTGGCAAGGCCCAAAGGTGAAGGTAGAATCTGGACCACAGTGAAGTTGATAGCAACACCATCCCCTAGCAGATGAGGACTTCGATTACAGCAGTCAGCACAAGTTCCTGCTGATCCACTGACTACAATCTGACACCAGGACAACTTATCTGGGAAGCTGTCTTGGCTATACTGCCAGGTGCTGTTTCAATGCCCCATGGGACAGTATGATTTCTCAAGTTTCCTAGAGCCCCCCGAATCAACATTCATTCATTGCCTAATTCAATGAGCTGATGCATTTTAAAAAAGAACTTTATGTCACAATATTTTAATGAATCCACAAAGGTAAAGAAAAACAGAGGATGAAGCTAGCGAAGTCCTCAGCATCTCCAAATGGTACAATGGAGCTGGCAGCAGAGTCAAAATTTCCAAGGTTTCACTGTACCAGATGCAAGAAGTCTGAGGTTGCGGTGGCGGATAATGACAGCTCCGGCATTATACATAGGTAAAACCATTTAACGCTCAATTAAAGTGAAAATTCAATTAAAAAGATAAAAACCCAGCTCAATAAGCTCAGGTTCTTCTTCATTAATTTTAAAATGAACACCAAAATGGTGAAAGAGATACTTCTCTCCTGATTTTTGTACTGACTAGTTGCTTGCATCTGTCTCCTCCATTTTCAAACCAAAGAAATCACACCTTATTTTTAGTTATAGCCTGCAGGATCAGTGACAAACTTCTGCTACTTTTCTGGACTTCCAGAGGGAAGAAAGATCACAGGAGTAAGGCAATCCAATCAGCCATGCCATGATATTTGATTCCTTAAGAGTGACAAACTGGAGGCATGGCTAGGATCCTACCTAGAATCTGACATTTGCTCCAAAAAACCTCACCACTTGGAATATATCCTGATAAACCTTTTTAGCTATTTATTTATGCAATGCCAGATGAGGAAAATGCCTGCAAAATTTGCTAAAATTGGTTAGAAGATACCGAAGTTTATCAATACAATCTTACTGCAACACACAGAGTCCACATTCTACCTAAAACACATGTGCAAAAAACCCATAAGAAGTCAGTATTTTATAGCTGACTGAGTGCAAAAATACCTCCCTCATCAATCCTTGCAAAAAGTCTGTATGTTAGGCAAGAATTAAAAATTCTCTATACAATAAGTAAAACTGAAATACTGTTTTACTTCATAAGAAAAAGAAAAGTTAGCCACATTCAGGACAGTCTTCCTCCAAATCACTAACAAGAAGAAAATCAAGTGGTGACATTAAAATACCTTCCAACTACCAAATCTACAGAAAATGTCAACACATCAGGAAAATTAAACCCATTAAAAATCATCCAGGAAGCTGTTAAGTATATAGTCTCATATGCTAGAGAAGACAGGAAAAGCAAAAGCTACTTGCACATGTCAAAATACCAAGGACTTTAAAACTGCCAAAATCTTTTAAATTTTCTTGACAGCTTACACACACCACTTACTATCTGAGATCATAATAAAGCAGTAATAGGAATATTCACTGTTAATTCTTTCATACACATATAAAAATGCCAGTGCTCCTTACAGAACAGAGAGCCACGGAAAACTTGCAGAAGTATTATTGCTAACACGAGTGACACTTGAACAGGTCAAGATTGCCATTTGATTATTTCCAAACAGAATGAAAGGCATCTTATAGCCATTATATATTTATTTCATTTTGCAATACATAAAGGTGTATACTCCAGACATGTATTTACCTTTGCACTGTGGGTGGAACACACAACCTTTAAATCTGATTACTTCAGTTTCCACAGCACTTAGGAAATACATGTTATGATCCAAGCGGTTATGTGTTGCTATCAAGAAAACACAGAACTTGAATTTTTTTTTTTCCTGCAATGATCCGATATGCTAAAAATGTAACTCTCCACAGAAGTACATGAACTGGACTGCACATACATCCTTTTAGGTCAGAAACTAAGCTTCAGCTCTGAACAATGAAACTATTTATCCATTTATCTGTTATCTTTTATTGGCATTAATTAAAATCTGTCAGAAAGATTATTCTGGGCAGATCCTCAGCACAGTGCCCAGAAAAGTACTCTCATGAACTCCTCGACTGTTTTATCTCTGCCCTGGAGAACCTTTTCTCACTTGAACTCTGTCTCAGTTGTAGGGGTTTTTCTGTAGTGTATCAGGACAGGATATAGCACTGGTTTAGTAATTACCACTACAGTTTTGATGTAAATATTATTATGAGGCAATATTTTATTGCCTCAGGGAAAGAAAGTATTCCTAAAAACTTCTCAGAACGATCTAATACGCTGAGAGAATTCTGTTTCACAGGTTGGGGTTTTTGCTTATATTCTTTTATTACTCAAGGTAAGACAAATAGAGAACATTCACTGGTAGCTCCCCTACATATGTGTTTACTCCCTGGAGTCACAGTCTGAACTTCTTTTTCTTAATACACACTGCTTAAAAAGCTATGTAACAAGCAAGGGAAATAATGAAGCTGAACCCTTTGAATAAAGAAGCTGTTCTTGTGAAAGAGAAGGTTTAGTGATGTTCACCACTTGCATTCATCCACACAGAAAGATTGACAATGGATGTATGCAGCAAATTAAAGAAGTAAAGCACTGAAGAACAAAGAATCGAACTCCTCTTAATCACTGATAGAAGACAGAACAAAGGACTTACTGGAACCAGACAGCAACCGACTATATTTCTGTAAGAGTGCAGTACATTTTTAGGTTTTTATATTCAATGCGAATTCTGGGAAATAGCAGAATTTCTGCAAGTTCGTAAATTCTCAAAGACAAAATGATTGTTCACTTGCTTAACAATTACTATGAGCAACAGTAAAGCTCAGATTCAACGTGAATCTTGTGTTGCTCTTTGATGCTATATAATGATGCTATCTATCTTTGAAGGGAACTACAGAAAACACTTCAGTGTCTTAAAGGGAAAAGGAAAGACAGAATCACAAAGCAGAAGAGAAAAGTCAACAACCACCAGGAAGCAAAAGAAGCCATGAGAGACTGGAAAGTAGAAGCATAAGACAAGGCTTCTAACCAGCATTTGTTCATCTCCTAACTCTCAGGGGCATTAGCCTGTTATCAAAACTTTGGAGGCAAAACAGTAAAACAAATACTAACAAAATAAAAGCAATTACTTTTATTCTAGTGTGCTGATTGTGTTCAAGTTCTTTTAGACCTGCACCTAATTCAAAGCAATAAGTAATTAAATTACTAGACAAAATTAAGAGAGAAAACTTCCCATTAAGGTTCCATTCCTTTCTTTCACAAAGAGCCCTTTGCAGTTTAGTAACAGAAAAAGTCACCCAGATTAAAATTAAAATAAAAATGGAGCTTTAAGTATTCTTAGGTTCTTGCTCTGGGTGATATAAAATGCTGTAACCTCAAACAGAAACATCAAATTCCCTCAGAGGAGTGGTCTTGCTCCTGTTCACAAATAGCATGTGGGAAAGAGTTCTTCAAGTTACTAAAATTACCAAAATCGATTGCACAGCAAGATCAGTAAAAGATATCCCCCATAAACTGTAATCATCTAGATAATTACAGATAGCATTTTGTATACAGAGCATTTTGTATCTCAGTAAGAGACAGAAAATTGACTATATCACCTCACTGAGCTACAGAAATTATCCACAACTCCCTCTGCATTGTTACCTTTCTGCACACAAGAAACTGGCAGTGTCTCATCTGATTTTTGCAAGCATAGCCCATACCAGTCATACACCGCATAAATATGGAAGATTTTTAGAAAACCATTTTTCTCCAAATGTGAGGAATACAAGACAAAACTATGTGTAGAATTCAGCATGTGTTTTCTGAGGGGGGGCAGTAACTGGAACTGAAAATATTTTTCAGACACTGAATGCATTTCTTAGCCCAGATTAAAATAGATTATGTACTCGAGGATAAAACAATAGTACCTAAAAATATCATTCACCTTTAATCTAGGTGTGCTTGTTTCAATTACCCTTTGCTCATTCTACCCAAGTTTTGAATTAAAACACACATTCAGATGATTGATAAATGCTAGTATGTCTTTTCTCTAAAGGGATTCATGCAGCAATGTCTCCACTTAGGAGGGCATTAAAATCAGGTGAAACAGTAAATTTATAAACCGACTGCATGTGCATTAGGGTCCAAACAGTCTCTAAATAAAAACCATTTAAAACTGAATCACAACACGATGTATGTCTACAAAACTTTCAGCCAATACTCAGGCTCTGTGTGTCCATCAATTCTTTGACAAAAAATGATAGGGAATGCATAGAACTAGTCAGGGAAAAGGCATAACTTTGTAGGAACAGAACCTAAATAGGAGGAGCCTCCATCTACTGATCAACATGAAGGTGTTACAACAATTAATCAGCTATACACTAAAAAGGCAGTACAACAAATCACAGCCAGTTTCCAACAAAGTCAGCAATAAACTCACCTGAAGGCACTGGTACCATTAGTAAGGCAACTGATACAATTATACCCTGAATTAATATATTAAAAGCAAGTCTTTTGGTAGGGGATGACAACTGGAATACACTAACAATATTAACTGGGGCCTTGATCCATTATGTATTGGTCATCCATAATTATAAAATTTTAAAACAAATGTCCTTTTTAAATGGATGATAGAGTAGCATATTAGCACATTCTAAATACTTCTCCACCTTTTTAGAATATGTATTTAAGCATACACTTGACAAAGAAGAGTGGAATAAACCATTTGAAAATTTTCATCTCTACCAGCAAAAGAGGTAACACCAGTTGATAAAGAAAAAACTGGAAAAAAATCATCCTGCTTCCCTAAATGCCAAGAATAAGAGGAAACTTTGCACTTAGGAGATAAAAAAAAAAAAAACCCAATCTTTCTTTTTTGCACTGGTGAGTTTTTTAGTATGAAATATATTTCACTATAATACTATAATCTAGCTTTGCATTTCTGTAATGAGATTTCAGCGTTTTTCTGAAGCAACAGGTTAGGAGATGAAATAAAAAGCTAATTCCCTTTGAACAAAACCAGTCTTATAAAGCATAACAAGACTTATAGGCACAAAAGTACCAACTGTGGTAAGAAATCTACATTGTCATATGGTCCACATGAGGTTTTTCGCAAGAGACCAGACTTCATACAAATAAGACTGTTATTATACAGCACTCCTCTAGATGTTTTCAAAATTTTGGCACATTCAGAAAATGCAGAGAGAAATGAACTCCAAAAAATATAAGCAAACGGCATAACAGAACAATGAAAAAGCATAATAAAAGCCTTTCCTGAACTGTAAAATAATAGCAATAACAAGGGAGAAAGAGAAAAGATGCTGGTTTGTTTTCCTTGAATGTTGTCACTTGCAATAGAAGTGGCCTGGATCACAGGGCAGTTTTCTTTCTAAGGGCAAGGCTTCTCTACCTTGCTGTTGCTGGCTGGACATGACCAGGGTAAGATCTCCTTGTGCTCGTGGCTTGCCTTTGTCTAGCCAGGAAGGACTGTCCTGAGCCTGTACTAGCCAGTCTGTCTTCTGCTGCTTTTTTATGCAGAGTCATCCCCTACAGACAAAGAGAAATTCTCAGTGAATACCAACACAGAACACCAAACAATTTTATTAATTTACCTTTTGTTTTCTCTCAGTGAATACCAATACAGAACACCGGACAATTTTATTAATTTACCTTTTGTTCATTATTTCCATCTTCACACTGACTAAACTGTTTTGAATTCCATATACAAAGCATCCTATTTTCAAGGACAAAGGTAAGATATTCTTCCTAATACTCTGTGTGGAACTCTTCCCCTTCCCTGCAGTCATTCTCCAGGTTTAGAGTAACCACCTAAGAACTCAAAATATGCTTCTCATGGCAATTAGATAATTCTTTTCAAAACAGCTCCCCCCAGTTCCCAGCTCCTTTCAGCATGTTGAGCTAGAAAAGTACTTATTCTTCTGAAAAAAGTTTAGGTATTGTCATCCTCTGTGGAAACAGCAGCTCATATGTCAGAAGCACATCTTGGAGACAGTATGCTCTCATCAGGCGAAAAGGGAATTAAGAAAGCTGTGGTGGGTTGTGCAGTTGTGTATAAAAGCAGAAGCTAATTAAAGAATGATACAGACAAAGCTATCAGTGACCATCTTGGTGTTCATGATAGGTCACTGAACTGTGGGTCTTACCCCAGGCTTGTCTTCTCCTTATTAGTGGGACTAATGTTATAAAATTGGCCAGGGACACTGGTCACTTGAAAATACCTTCAATATGTAAACAATTCAAACACTCTGCTTGACTTTAGACTTGATATTCATGAACACAAGCAGGACGTAGAACAGCAAGAAGGAAACTCTTCCAAAGGAATACAGAGAGGAGGAATTTGAACTCTATGATGGAGCAGAGTGAAAGTTACAGATGTCGAGGAGTCTTTCTACACGAAGAGAAGTTTCAATGCGACCAGTCTGCCTAAGGGAAGTGTTGAACACATCTGATGTGGGTGACAAGTCTCCTGGTGCACAGGCCCAGCAAAAGCTGGACGGCTGCACAGATCACATCTTCTATTCAAACTTATTCTTTGAATAATTTCAGTGAGGGTCTTGCTGCTGCCCTCACTCTTTGTATGGCGCTAAATTTGCACCCAAGTTAAAGGGATTGTTTCTCAGAGCACTTAAGCTGAATTGCAAGTAAACTGAATTGTTTTGATTGTGCCCCTTCATTAGAAAAAACTGGAAGACTGCAGAGTGGTAAATCAAAGTAAATGTGAGCACTGTCATTTGTGTAACTGAAGGGCTGGGATTACAAAACAGTGATCTGAGCCACTTCTGATTTTAAAACTTGAAAATTACAAACTTTGTTTTATTTTCTCCAAGGTTATTATAGGAACATACTCTTACATAGAGATAACTTAAAATTACTAAACAGTATTTGTTTCTGTGTTTGTGTGTTGGAAAATGCTTTTCAAACAAAAATACTGTAAATGAATGAATGCTGCTATAAACATGCCAGAAACAAACAGTATTAACAGTTTTTTTCCTTTTTTTCTTTTCAATTAAAAGGTTTGGGAGATTCTTACCATATTGTACCAGGCACTAACGATAAATTTCTCCTCCATTTCTCTTTGACTTTTTGTTTTCTCATATTCTTTCTATAAAACATAAAAAACCCATATATTTAAAATTGAAGTATGATAGAAGTATTAGTCTCTAACTAAAAACAATGAGCTTTTACCACAAAACACAAGGATTACTACCTCCAGGGAATGAAACATTCTGTCCCGCTCCTGCAACTGATTTTTCAGTGCCTGAATCTCAGGAGCAGCACCCTGGTTCTGTTTAGGATCTAATGTGCGGATGACCTGTAAGAGAAAACCAGTTTGCTTTTATTAAATCCTGCAAAAGCAATCTTGTTACGGAATTAAAACCTTTTAAGTCACGTTAAGAAATAAAAAAAAAGGTACTTGAAATATGTCTACCTCTCTCATCAAGCATGACATATTAGAGCATCTAAACAGGGTCCTCTTTTATGGGACTGTGAAACAAAACTACTGAGAAGAAAAAGTGATACCTAAAAGGTATCAGTAACCCAGACTCACATTTGCAGCTCCTAACCCAGGCTATATTACCTTGGGGCCATGGTGATAGAAATATCTTCTATAAGGTTTCTCTCTTTATAGTTATGGTTTTCCTGCCTGTCAACTTCTCCTGCTTGAGGAAGGACAGCTTCTGTCCTTATGGATATTTGCCTTATGGACATTCACCTATCTGGGATACCAGGTGCTTTAATTTCTAGGTAGCTCTGTTAAGCCAAGAAGCACTCTGTGGCACATGCATAATCATTATGCTGTTAAAAAGATGAAGGGATACCTGGTACATTAATATGTGTCATCCAAGAGTGCCAGCAAACAAAGCTAAACCAAGAACAAATCCAGCAAATTGCCTGAATCATTAAGCCTTTAACAGAAAACGGCTTGAAACTTTTTAACAACCTCTGGCTATACAGAAATAAGACTTCTCATCTTTTGTGTTTCTACCTATTTCATAGTTGTGTCCAGATGCTGAAATAAAACAATGCTTTAAATTTTAGTGAGACATTTTTACTGTATGGTAAACATATAAATCCTGTGAGGAGTGGCTGAGGGAGTGTTTAGCCTGGAGAAAAGATGGCTCTGGGAGCCCTTATCACTCTCTACACGAAAGGAGGGTGCAGCCAGGTTGGGGCTGTGACCTCTTCTCCCAAGCAACCAGTGACAGGATGAGACAACACAGTCTCAAGCTGTGTCAGGCAAGATTTAGGTTGGATTGATAAGCATAGGAATGGGTTGCCTAGGGAGGTGGTGTAGTCACCATCCCTGGAGGTGTTCAAGGAACTGGATGTGGCACTTAGTGCCATCGTCTAGTTAACAGAGTCGTGATCAGTCAAAACCTGGACTCAATGATCTTAGAGATTTTTTCCAACCTAAATGATTGTATGATTCTAGTCTATTCTATACACGCATGTTCTTTTTCTAAGAAAATACTCATTAGATTTGGATACGCTTTCCATAGCGGAAGACTATAATGATTTTACTGGTCTTCACAAAAGACCCTGCACCAAAACCCATCAATAACAACAACAAGAAAAAACAAAACAACCCCAAACCAAACACAAATAAAACTCAAAATGAAAATTGATAAAAAGATTACAAAAAGTTAACCTAATTAACGCTACTGTCGTATAAAATACCCTATAGTAACACAGCACATAAAAATGAACAAATCTTACTGAAAAGGGAAAAGCTGTCTTTCGGTGGAATATACTCTTAAGACACAACAACCAATATAAAATGGGGGGGGAGGGGGTGGCGCGAAGGGACAGAGGGGAAGTTTGTTTAGACTTCCTGAAGACATTTCACAAGAAGTCATTCAGGAAACTCCACAGAAGTAAAGCAAGAAAGCATAGTTTTGCCAAATTAGGAACCTATTTACAGATTCCAATGTAACGATGTGTATCCAAAGACACTGATATGCTTTTAAGAAACTCAAAATAGCAAAGCCTACTAAGAGAAGAAATGGGACTATGATTAAGACCACAATATACCCATGTCAAAGCTAGTAGTATACCTATATCCTCAGTACTAAAATATCAGTGACCTTCTCAACAGAAGCATATATTAAGCAATAAAGGCAAAAGGAATGCTGAACATCATCAGAGAAATGCTATTGAAGGTGATCCAGTCAAAAAGATCACTTTACTGAGAAAAAGCATCAACAAAAGAGTCTCAAAAATGGAGTAATCTTCTGCAGAATTAATCCATATTAAATTCTGAAACAACAAGACGATAATCTATAGGCCTTCCTTCTCTTTTACTTGTTAGTGTATATACAGATACCTCCTTTATTTTTATTCCCACAGAATGGACACTTAATACAGTCTCTGTCAGAGAGGGATCATTAAAATGGAACACATCTNATCCTGTGAGGAGTGGCTGAGGGAGTGTTTAGCCTGGAGAAAAGATGGCTCTGGGAGCCCTTATCACTCTCTACACGAAAGGAGGGTGCAGCCAGGTTGGGGCTGTGACCTCTTCTCCCAAGCAACCAGTGACAGGATGAGACAACACAGTCTCAAGCTGTGTCAGGCAAGATTTAGGTTGGATTGATAAGCATAGGAATGGGTTGCCTAGGGAGGTGGTGTAGTCACCATCCCTGGAGGTGTTCAAGGAACTGGATGTGGCACTTAGTGCCATCGTCTAGTTAACAGAGTCGTGATCAGTCAAAACCTGGACTCAATGATCTTAGAGATTTTTTCCAACCTAAATGATTGTATGATTCTAGTCTATTCTATACACGCATGTTCTTTTTCTAAGAAAATACTCATTAGATTTGGATACGCTTTCCATAGCGGAAGACTATAATGATTTTACTGGTCTTCACAAAAGACCCTGCACCAAAACCCATCAATAACAACAACAAGAAAAAACAAAACAACCCCAAACCAAACACAAATAAAACTCAAAATGAAAATTGATAAAAAGATTACAAAAAGTTAACCTAATTAACGCTACTGTCGTATAAAATACCCTATAGTAACACAGCACATAAAAATGAACAAATCTTACTGAAAAGGGAAAAGCTGTCTTTCGGTGGAATATACTCTTAAGACACAACAACCAATATAAAATGGGGGGGGAGGGGGTGGCGCGAAGGGACAGAGGGGAAGTTTGTTTAGACTTCCTGAAGACATTTCACAAGAAGTCATTCAGGAAACTCCACAGAAGTAAAGCAAGAAAGCATAGTTTTGCCAAATTAGGAACCTATTTACAGATTCCAATGTAACGATGTGTATCCAAAGACACTGATATGCTTTTAAGAAACTCAAAATAGCAAAGCCTACTAAGAGAAGAAATGGGACTATGATTAAGACCACAATATACCCATGTCAAAGCTAGTAGTATACCTATATCCTCAGTACTAAAATATCAGTGACCTTCTCAACAGAAGCATATATTAAGCAATAAAGGCAAAAGGAATGCTGAACATCATCAGAGAAATGCTATTGAAGGTGATCCAGTCAAAAAGATCACTTTACTGAGAAAAAGCATCAACAAAAGAGTCTCAAAAATGGAGTAATCTTCTGCAGAATTAATCCATATTAAATTCTGAAACAACAAGACGATAATCTATAGGCCTTCCTTCTCTTTTACTTGTTAGTGTATATACAGATACCTCCTTTATTTTTATTCCCACAGAATTGACACTTAATACAGTCTCTGTCAGAGAGGGATCATTAAAATGGAACACATCTACTTACTCTTTTGGCCTTTTCCAAATACTTTTTGTATCGTTCTTCCATTTGCTTCATTTCCTCCTCCTTTTTCCGTAAAGCTTCTTGTAATTCCTCAATTTTAAGTGCTTTATGTCAGGAGATGCACACATTGGAAAATAACATCATTATATTATGTATCTTTTCATGTTTTACAAGATACATTTAAGACACAGCTAAAATATATTTCAGTTAAGAAAAGCTGACATAAGAAACCTGATGTAGCAGATATCACAGATTTAATTACTGTACAGCTCTGAAACACATTAAAAATACGTACTCGTATAAAATCTCACAAAATTGACTTTTTGGGACATAATTTTGTTTTTTAAAATTATGAAAAATAAAGAGAAATTGAATCATGTCACTGAACACATTTAGAAAACTAGTTTACTAAACACTTACAGCTACTATAATATCTTCGCATGTAATACAGACAAATATGATTTTTCGTATTTTATGTAAGAGGAATAATTCCTAACAGGCACAATTCCTGCTTAAATCTGCTAAACTGTAACATAAACATATTAAATTTAATTGTCCCCTCACATTTTCTTAAGCAGCAATCAAAATCAGTAGGACAATTTAATTGCACAGATTTTTCCTGTGTTGGTGTAAGAATATGTCAAGCCACTATTACTTCTACATCTTCTATACGACTTCTCAGATCTCTGAAAACAAAATTGTATTTTTTTCTATTTTTTCCTCCATCTCACTACGAATAAAATAATTTTACCACAAACCAGAAAAGCTGCCATTGGTTACAATCTTTTGCCTTGTTCTATAATAACTAGTTTTCTAAAAAAAAACCAGACTACCTCCCTCATTACTTCTCTGGAAAAAATGTAGCAATAATGTGCTAAAAACCAACTAGATGCTGGGTTTTGCACACCCTCTGAGAAATATGATACATATCTTACATTCTCTCTGGCCAGTAACTGAAAGATTGCTCAAATGAAAACACATTTTGAAAACACATTTAAGGAATATACATTGGAAGTAAAAATGAGCCAGTGACAGCAGCAAGGATCTTCTAAATTAGGGTCTTACAAGACATGACAGTTCTGGACAGCTGAAGTTCAACAGCAGGTATGGCACTGAGCTGGTATTTCTATGGCCAATGCCATCGGGGTTTGGGACTAGATGATCTTTACGGTTCATTCTAAGCTCTTAGCATTCTATGATTCTATTATTTTTTACTACCATGGTTTCTAAAATGTGATCCCATGCATTTCAAGTGTTAAAAGCATCTTTTTGGTTCCCATAGTTTCCAGAGAAATTAACAACATACATGTCACTTCCATTAAAAGTGTACATTTTGCTTACCTGACACCTCCTTTAGGTATTATAATTAAAGATGTTGCACATGAAATAATTTACAAAGAAAAGAAATGGACTGCACAGGTAACTCACAACTGTTGTTGCATCTTGGTTCCAAATCTTCAATAATAGCTCGTTTCTTCTGTAGCTCATTGTTAGCTTCATGGAGCTTCTCACTGTTACAAACCACAAAAAAACATATTATTACTGTGCTTGGAATGAGCACTAAGCAGTACAGAAAATCCTCAGAGAGAGATTATTTCTAAGAGTATGATTGATTTTTTTCTGTGGGGCATAAGGACAAGTGACAATATCACTGTAGAAGTATTTGTTAGATAAGACAAAAAACATCATTCTGTACAGAGAACTGCAGCAGCAAACAGCTTGTCAGTAACTGTACTTCATTCAGAACTTAGAGTTAATTGTACAATGAGTGCCTAAAATGAATACTCATAACTGGTATTACATTGAGAAAGAATGGCTAAACCCAAAGGCAACAGAAACGTCTTTCTCCAAGCCGGTCAAAAAGAAAATACTCTTCTAGGGAAATAAAAGATGTGCAAAAATAGCACAATAAAATGATAGCATTTCCTAAAGTATTACCTTCTATGTCATAATGTATATTAAAGAGTAAACAAATTAATTTTGTTTATATTAACATGGTCTCCTCAGAAAAAAATTACTTAGTCCTCTTGAGCGAAGATTTGCACAACATTAAGCAAAGTTTTCTACCCAACACAACATGAGGGTTCCCTCATCGCTCTTACTTTCACAATGGTTTTCTACGGGAAAAAAATAGAATCTGAACAGCAGATTCCCAAATATTCCTGTGTTATCTAATGTCTCCTAGTTGCATATTTTCCAGATCCATGATTAATGACTGTCTGCCTCCCTTGCCATATAGAAAACAGATCTTTTCAAACTGCAAACAAAATAGGCAAACAAAAATACTTACAGATGTTCTTCAAGTTTCTTTTTCAGAAGTACTGACTAAAATAGAAAATTAAATGTTTTATTTTAATATATTGTGAAGCTTTAACATATTTTAAAAATTATTTTAAAACATGCAATTTTGACATTCTAACCAAAATCCAACTTTTTTACTTCGGTTTTAGGTCACAACTGTAAAGCCTCTGTAGTAGCAACCTTTCTCTTCACAGCTGTGTGACTTTAGTAAAATTAGAACCCTTTAGAAATTTACAAATATTTTCCCAGGAACCAGATCAATAAAAGCAAGATCCATAAATGACAGAATTCTATGGCAGTTGTTTTAATTTGTTCAGTACTTTGTATTGGAAAGTGCAGCAAAATTTGCAAGAAGAGCTGTCCTACCAATATTGTATTGCAACTTGCATGAAGACATGTAGCAAATTAGTTGAAGTAAATTCCCATACCCACAGAAACTAGAAGGAGTAGAGTATTTCTAACTGGAATGTACCAAAAATGTCACCTTTTTTGTGTTTCTTATCTTTATTGATTACAGACACATAAAAATCACCGTACAACTTACAGTGTTCCACTTTCTGGTTAAATCACATTTAGATAAGCTCTTTGAATAAAAACTTTGAAGTAATTTTAAAATTTTAAACTCACTTCATACAGTGAGTATCTTTCAAAAAGAAAAAAAACCAAACTCAATAAATGTCTATGAACTGAAAGTAGTGTTAAGTAAATAGAAAGCCATACTCACAATAGCCTTGAGCAGAAGCCCATGCCAAGAAACAGAGATGACATTAGTATAAAGCAAAACAGCAGCCAACAGAAGAAACTATTTAGAAAGTCATGAATAGAAAAAGTTAAAGCTATGTATTTTTCACGCATGTGCAATTTTTTCCTCTGTTCTCATGAGCAATTTCATCCTGTAACATTCTCTAAAACATGTCACTAAACCCAAAAATATAAAATAAAGAAGCACATTTACAAATCATTGTGTTTAAACCAGAATTCCAAAGGAGAGCAACTGCTATTTTGGAAAGTCATTTTAAGGTAAAAATCATACAACTAACAAAATGGAGGAAAATAGCCAGTCTGTTGGGCTACAATCAGAATTAAGAGATGCAGGTGTTTTGTGATGTGATGCTGAATTGTGTTATTGCCACACTGATGGAATACAAAAGCAAATGTCGTGTGTTTAAATCTGCAACTGCCTTTTTGGTTTGTATTTATCCAGTATTAATCACATGGGAGGTTTAGCATGTGACTGATGGTCCAAAACACCATCAAAATATAAGATAAAATTATCAACAAATTACTTCATTGTTTTTTCTCCAATGTTCTTTCAACAAAGGTTTAGACACCTTGCTAACAGAAAAAATTACTGTTCACACTCAAAAAGCATTTTAGTTTGGTTATACTTCAAAATAGTGTCTTTGATCACATTCCTAGGGCATGTTTTTAAATTATTTTAAAAGAGACTTTCTTATTGCACAACAAGAAAGGTGGAGAGCCATAAAAACAAGTCAACATGGCTCTACTGATTTCACTGTTAGAAATTTGCAGCAGCTAAGGATCTGTAGGTTTTGACCATTTGGCTTTTTTCTTTTCCAGTCCTCTGAACAACTGCAGCAGCACCACCTTTTGTGTAACAAAAATATTTGTATACATCTTTATCAGTCACAAATCATTTGAACTGTCCCCATCACTTATATCTGATCATTTAGGAGACTACCAGCTGGCTGGGACAAGAAACGGAAAAAGTTGGATGCAGTTCCCATTTCCCTAAGGTAAGAAAATCAAAACTGAATTCAGCTTTTCTTTTGCAATCCTTGTATTGCACTTGGGTTTATCGTGAAACAGACAGAACTACTACTCAACACTGATTCCACTGGTGTATTATTTACCTAGTACCTGCACTGTTGAGGGAGTAACTCCTCTCCCATCTAGATAGATCATGTTCTCACAGGCAAGAAACTAACCGTGATAAACAGCACAAACAATCAAAAGAAGCAGAACTGAGCTTACCCACATTAATTTACCCAAGACACATGATTAGAAAAAAGACTAAAACACTCGATGTGCCATTTTAGGCACCCAAAGATCTTGTACATACTTGTCATATAAATTCAAACAGATCACTCTAAAAATGGGCAAACATTCTGGGATTTCT
Organism: Pachycephala philippinensis; assembly: GCA_013397055.1. Taxonomy (NCBI): domain Eukaryota; kingdom Metazoa; phylum Chordata; class Aves; order Passeriformes; genus Pachycephala; species Pachycephala philippinensis. The sequence continues at coordinate 57,934 of VWZT01007973.1, read as the reverse complement.
GCAGTATCAGCAAGCTTTAAAGATTCATATACAAATCTAAAATGCAATTAGTATAACTGTCGTTCTCTCACAGGAAGATGAGTCTCCTAAAAACTACAGAAATAAAAGTCCTTTTGCTTGAAGTTTCTTTCATGCTTAAACAAGCCAAAGGAACAAGTTTATCCCCTTTTTCAGGGCAAAATTTGGTTTTGTTTTACATGTTAAGGTTATGGGCAGAATGGCTAGGCTCTGGCCTGAGGTTAGGCTAACTTATCAGGGTGTGGGAAACTATGGATCATCACTTCAGAAGAAATGCTGGATGATATTGGCAATGCTGTGAGGTGATGAAAGTTACAGAACAGCACCATGATGGATAGTCAGATTTCAAGGATGCTGACAGTAATGACAGAATGGTTTGGGTTGGAAGGGACTTTTAAAGGTCACATAGTCGAACCTGCTGCAACAAGCAGGAACATCTGCAACTACGTCAGGTTGCTCAGAGCCTGTCCAACCTGGCCTTGAATATTCCATGGATGCGGTATCCACAACTTCCCTGGGCAACCTGTTTTAGTGTCTTACCAGACGAACAAAGTGGCTGAACTTTACGGGTAACTGAAGAGGTAACAGAGTTCTGGGGACCTTTTAGGGAGGTGCTTTATCAGTAGGAGCATGTAAGGCCAAGACTGCATGTTGCATTATGAAAAACATTAGGCGTGGGATGGATTTAACAAGTGGGGCAGAAGTAACTAAAGGCAGGGTGTTTATGTAGGAAAGGATTAGGGCAGAGAACAGGAGAACAAGGATGATAGAAGACAGTGGTAAGACATGCAAATGATCTAGTCAAAGCTGTTCAGGTAACTGTTGAGTAGCCCCGCACGATTACTGCATTCTGGAAGACAATGAATCAAACGTATTCTGAGCACACCAGACACATCTGAGTTGATTCTGTAACCTGAAAGACGGGGTTAAGGAGGCCTTTGCCTGGCTAGCAAGGTAACACCCAGGATGGACTAACCAATAATCCCAACAGAATGTGTCAGTGCCCATTACAGGCCCAATGGCACACAGCTGCCCTCCACTGCACTTCAGTATAAAATCAGAACTGCTTGCCCATGTGGACCTTGGCACACAGCATGTGTCACTGCAAGGACACTTGCCTGGGTTAGGACAGTACCTCTACATCTTTTTGGGCATGTCTAAAAATAACTTCAGCTTTAAAACCAAACAAAACTTAAAAGAAAAAAAAAACACCAAAAAAGCCCCAACAAAAAACAAACCTGAGTTCTCATCATACATTTCTGGACTGAATTAAAATGGAGTGTCAAGTTTCTGGATTGAGCACAATTACAGTATAAGTATGTAAAAATACGAATTTCAGTGCATTGTTTCAGAAAAACAGCAAAAAACAGAGGAAATAAGCTAAAAATTATGTGTTGGTGAACTGTATGCCATGTCTCTCCTATCGCTTTTTTCGCATGTTTCTGAAGAATCACTCTTTTTGTATGGATATCCTACAGATAACTCAGGTAGTCTCAGCACAACTTTGATCTACTTGAGCAGCTGGTTTTAATTTCTGACATTTGCTCTGCATTGTCAGGGAGATTGCATGAAGTCCACATCAGAGGTTCTTGCATCCTCAACACTTCCCTAACTCTACACTCACTCTTTTGCTTCCTTAAGAGTAAATGAAATCCTACACATCGAATTCAGCAAAACAGACTATGGGATCAGTGCCTATAAGTCACCACTGCTATGGTCAGATCTACACAGAAGCCATGAGTGCAGACACACCCTAAATTACTGCCCCAATCAGTGCCTCCAAAAAGACACAAATAAAATTGCAGTAAATAAATGTGAATACAGTTAGACAGGGATCAGTTACAATACTCAGTATCTGAGAATAATTCTTTCATAGTCTTATTCACCCTGAAAAGATTTTGGCCAATAATCAAGACAACAAAGAACATCTCAGAATAGACCTATTTTAACGTGCATTCTAAAACACATTTTAAGTTACTCAGGAAAATAATCTTGTTGGAAATCAACTAGGTGTTTTACATTCATATAGTTTATTCTGAAAATTAAAAGTATAAACTAAATTTAACACACTCTTAAAATGAACATAAGCAGCTAGTAAAAAAACTTTCACTGCTTTATATAAATTAGTTAAAACAAACCCACAAAAACAGAAAGCAACACATTACAATTTGTTGCCAATTAGCAACATGATACACTGAGATTGTGAGCATACACTATGCATGTACAGTCCAACAAACCACCGCTTTCAAGAAAATTCTAGAGCTTCTTTTTTGAAATACAGGAGACCATTTTTGAGTGGAAGACTGAAAGTTGTTTTCCACACTAACTCAGCTACAATGTGCATTCTTACATCTAAAATGAAGTTAACTCTGTATACAGAAACAGAAAATGCTGCATTATGTTGAGAGCCTAATTATTTGACTTTTTCTTTCATTTTGGTCTGTCTGGCTTTTTTCATTCTGAGATACATTTACATGAATAATTACAGACCTTCCAGTGGCTGGAAAGGCCTTAACTTTCATTACAAAAACTAAACCAAAACCAACTTCAGATGCTTTACTCATAGAGAATCAACATTTCCTCAATTCCCTGCAAAACTCTCTATTCTAATTAAATAATTTTAATGCTGAGTTTTCTATTGCAACAGACACAATTATTCAAATAAAACATATGTGACACCTTCTCTACATAGGATGGTTTTCTAATCTAGACAATTGTCTTATATCCTAGTTAGAGAAGCACAACTTATTGATAAGACCATACAAGTAAATATGTAAAACTATTAGAAATCTCAGTTTGTATATTTCTTTTACATTTATTTTTTTACAAAAAGGTGAAAGTTTCAAAAATGGTAACTACGTGAATGTAAGTATGATGTACATTTCTACTTACATCTTCAGCTTTTGAACCTTGATCCTGCAAAGATTTTTGTAGTTCTTCAACCTGGGACTGTACTTCCAGAAGTCTCTGATTTACCAATCTGGGAAAGAGATAATATTTTTTTCTCAGGAAAAAAAAAACAAACGTCAAGAGGAAGTCTCAGATTTTTAGTGTCCAGTGTTTCCAGGTCATCTACACAAAAAATGCAATACTGTAAATTACTCACAAAAAATTTACAGCAGTAGTTAGAGCTAACAGCAGTTCCAGAGATTATAACATTCAGATGTTCATCCAGGACATTCTCATATTCCTCAAAGACAACATAAATGCATGCAGAAATCATTTCTATATATAGGAAAGAAGACCTTTTAACAGTCAGTTTTACTGTGCGAGAGCTGCTAGCTTATGCTTTTACAGCATTACAGAACCCTATAAACCTGTAGGCTGGAAGGGATGTCCACAGGTTGCCTAGATCAAACCTCCTCCTTAAAGCAGGTGCACTTAGAGCAGATTGCTAGCAACCACATCCAGTACCAGGTTTGGACACTTTTAAGGACAGAGGTCTAACTGTCTGTTTGGGCTCCTCTTCTAGACCTCAGACCCATACTCCGTATTTTGTCCTCTTGTCCTTCCACTAATAATCTCTTGAGAACAGCCCAAATCTGTCTTCTTGCTACCTTCCCACGAGGTGGATGCAGATCACAGTACAATCTCTTCTATGCCGCCTTTTCTTTGGCCTGGACAAACCCAATTCTCAGTTTTATCCCACCTATCAGTGTCTCTCACCTTAGCAGTGAGAGACAGAATACCCAGCAGTATTCTGCTGCACTTCTTCTACACATCCACATCTCTCTGGTACTGGGGAATCCAAAATAACATGCTCTGTCCAGATGTGGTATCGTAAGTAGTGATGAGAGGTCAACGATCAAATGATTCCCAGACTGACTGCCTGCACCTCAGTGAGAACAGTCCAGATCACAGTCAACTGCAAGGTACCCAGATAACACATCCGCCTTTGCCACCCACTAGGACCCCAGCGTTTTTGCAGCAGAGCTGCTCCACAGCCAGGGACAGGGCTCCCATCCATTCATTTCTCTGGACTGTTGAGCTCTTCTGAATAACAGCTTTCCCTTTCAGGATATCCCAAAGTGGGACTATTCTCAAACTTGCTGAGAATGTAGACCCTCTCATCAATGAAGTTGTTAATAAAAGTGATGAACAGCTGGTCCTGGTACTGATGACTGAGGAACTGGTTGCCAGGTGGATTTCATTTCACTGACAATACTACTTTAGGCTCAGCTGTCCAATCAGTGTCCAATCAATTTTTTTGCTCACTTTACTGTCCACTTACTCAGCTTTTATCTAACCATTTTGAACATAAGGTTACCATGGAACACTTTATCAAAGGCTTTGCTACAGCTAAGCTAAGTACTGTCCTCTGTTTCACCCTTCTCCACATGTGCAGTCATCTCATTGTCAAGACAATTGGATTAGTTGGGCATGATTTGCTCTGAATAAATTCATGTTGACACTTCCCAATTACTTTCCTGTCCCTCATGTGGCTGGAAATAGTTTCCAGATGGACTTGCTTTGTGAAATTTCCAGAAAGCGAGCTGTGGCTGACCAATCTTTGTAGTTCCTCATGCTCTTTTTCTTGACCTTCTTGAAGGTGAGTGCAGTATTTACTTTTTCTCAGGCTTCAGGCACCTCCCCCATTGGAAGGGGAAGATCAAGGAAGATTAGATAAAGAACAGATTTGAAGCTGAGATAGAAAGCAGCCTCACATCACTATCAGCCAGATACTGTGGCATGCTCAGATGCACTCTCTTTCTGGTCCCACAGATGTCTGTATGCTGATTGGCTCAATCCAGCAGGGTTAGCTAGAGCAGGCTACCCAGGAACACATCCTGTTGGGTTTTAAACATCTACAAGGATGGAGACAACCTTTCTGGGCAACACACATATTCAGCAACCCTCACAGTGGAAAAAAATGTATGTTCTTACATTTAGATGAAATATAATGTATTTCAAGCTCTGCCCCCTGCCCCTTGCCCTGTTACTGAGTATTACTGACAAGAGTCTAGCTTCATCTCCTTCAGACCCTCCCATGAAACACTTTGATAAGATACATTGCTAAGATCTAACCTAAGTCTTCTCTTTTCCAGGCTACATAGTCTCTAGCCCTCAGACTTTACTCATACAAGACACTGCAGTCCTGTAATCACATCCTTGCGGCCTTTCACAGGACTGACTCCATTAAATCCATGTCTTGTCCTGAGGATGCCTGTAGGAAAGTCAGCTGAAAGAGAGGACAAAATTTCTTACCTGTTTTCTGTCTCCAGTTCATTCTTCCGTAAGTTTGCATCATCAAGAAGGCTCTGCAACAAGGCAATCTTCTCATTGTCAGAACCTTCCTGGTTCAATTTTAACATTTTGTTCTCATGCTGAAGGCGAATGAGTTTCTCCCTAAACACATACAACACAATTTTGTATAAAAAGGAATGCCAATATCTATAACAAAGAAAACAGTTTACCATAGAAAGTAAAATAATAACATAAATAGCATCTTTTTAAGGGAGATGGGTGCAACAACAATCATGTCTTCAAACCCCCAAATACAAACCTAATTTAAGGAGTTGTAACTGCAGAAAGCAGAACACAAGGAAATTACCTCAGTGCCCCTATCAGATCTCCAAGTACAACTCAACAGGTTTATATGGAGAACAAAGAGAACGCAAAAGTTAATGCCAAGTGTGAAGAAAGACTGTAATCTCAGCTGTCACTGAACTACTGCATAAACCTGAGGAAGTCACTTTCACCCTTGGTCTGTTTACTCAGAATCATTGCGGTTGAAAAGACTCTTTAGATCATCAAGATCCAACATAAACCTAGCACTGCCAAGTCGACAACAGAACCATGTCCCTTAAGCACTGCACCTACACATCTTTTAAACACTACCAGGATGACGATTCAATCACTTCCCTAGGTCACCTGCTGCAACGCTTGATAACCCCTTCTTCTGGTGAAGAAATGATTCCTAATATCCAACCTAAACCTCCCCAGCACAGCTTGTGGAAAAGAGACCAATTCCCACTTTGCTACAACCTCCTTTCACGTAGTTGTAGAGAGTGATAAGGTCACCCCTGAGCCTCCTTTTCTTCAGGCTAAGCAGGCCCCCTGTTCCTTATGGGACTTAACTCTCTACACCCTTCTCCAGCTCCACTGTCCTTCTCTGGATAAGCACCAGCACCTGAATGTCCTTCTTGTAGTGAGGCAGCACAAAACTGGACAAAGAACTTGAGGTGTGGCCTCACCAGTGCCAAGCACAGGTGGGACAATCCCTGCCCTAGTCCTGCTGGCCACTCTATTCCTGATACAGGCCAGGAAGGCATTGGCCTTTTTGGCCACCTGAGCACTCAATGGTTCACGTTCAGCTGCTGTCAACCAACACCCCTAAATCCACACCAGAACAACAGGCAGCATCCACAAGGACCTGGACAAACTGAAGAAGTGGGGCCATGAAAGCTTCATGAGGTTCAACAAGGCCAACTGCAAG
>VWZT01007973.1:23716-51243 GCA_013397055.1 Pachycephala philippinensis | reverse complement strand
CTGGAACTCTGCATCCAGCTCTGGGGTCCCAGCACAGGATGTATGTCAACTAACTGAAGTGAGTCCAGAGGAAGCCACTAAGGTGATCAGAGGGATGGAGCACCTCTACTATGAAAACAGGCTGAGAGAGTTGGGGTTGTAGATTAGACTCCAGGGACACCTTACAGTGGCCTTACAGTATCTGAAAGGAGCCAACAATGGAGCTGGAGAGGGATTTTTTTACACGAGCATGGAGTGACAGTACAAAGGAAAGTGGTGTTAAACTGAAAAAGGGTGGTTTAGATTAGATATTGAACAGAAATTCTTTACTTTGAGGGTTTGGAGGCAATGGCAAAGGGAGTTGTGGATGCCCCCTACCTGGCAGTGTTCCAGGCCAGGTTGGATGGGGATTTGAACAACCTGGTCTAGTGGAAGGTGTCCTTACCCATGGCAGCGGAGGTGGAACAAGATGATCTTTAAGGTCCCTTCCAACCCAAGCTGTTCTATGATTCTATGATTACTTCTTACTGTGCACCTTTCCAGCCACTCTTCTCCACAGCAGTAGCACTGTATGGGCTGTTGTGATGCAAGGGCAGGACCCAACACTTGGCCATGTTGAACTTCATACAATTGTCCTCCATCACTTATACAACCTGTTCAGATTCCTCTGCAGAGCCTTCTGACCCTCCAGCAGACCAACACTGTCTCGGGTAACCCAAATTGTTATTGTATTCCATATCTATCTGTGCCCAAAATTGTTACTCTCTTCTTGCAGCTGGAAAACAGAATGGTGGGGCAAATGCTGGGTGGTAGCTGGGGCTGTTTAAAAGCTGAAGCACTCAGGCAGAGTCTGCCTGCTTGGCTCGCCTCTAGGTTATTTCTTGCCTCTACTTGCTACAGTAGCAAATCGAGAAGCTCCATTTCACAATCAAAAACTGTTTCAGAGTGAATTTTGCAACACCTGTGTGCAGCCACTCCCTCAGTACCCTTCAGTGGATCCCACCCATCCCCATGGAATTGAGGGTGTCTAAGTGGCATAGCAGGTCATTAGCTGTTTCCTCCTGTTTTGGGGAGGCTTTATTAATCTTCTTGCATCTGTCTTCCAGAGCAGCAGTCTTACTATTAAAGACTGTGGCAAAGAAAGCTTTAAGTAGATCAGCCTTTTCCTTGTTGTTTACTGGTATGGTTCCCCTTGCATCCAATAAGGGATTGAGATTCTCATTAACACTCATTTAATTGAGAATATATTTATAGAAACATTTTTAATTGTCTTCTATTTGCAGTAGCCAGAATAAGATCTAGCTGGGCTTTGGACCATCTAATTTTCTCCCTGCATAATGGCACAACATCTCTGTAGTCCTTCTGAGTGGCTTTGCCCCTTCTTCCAAACATGATACAATCTTTTTTATCCTGAGTTCTGGCCAAAGCTCTCTGTACAGCCAAGCCAGTCTTCCTGATGGCTCATCATTTGGCACATGGAGACATCCTGCTCCTGCACCATTAACAGTTCCTTCTTGCCCTCCCGGACTCCTTTGCCCTTCAGGACTAACTACCAAGCAACTCTGTCAACCAGATCCCTAAACAGGCCAAAGTCTACCCTCTGGAAGTCCAAAGTAGAGGTTCTGCTGGCCTGTCTCCTTAATTCTCTGTGAATCAAAAACTCTCTCATTTAGTGTTTGCTCTGCCTAAGATGGCCTCTGATCATCACATCATCCACCAGCCCTTTCCCCTTCACAAACAGTGAGTCCACTGAAACACCTTCCCTAGCTGGCTTGCTCAGTAGCTGTGTTAGAAGTTGTCTTGCACACAGCCCAGGAACCTCCTAGACTGATCTCTTTCTGCTGTGTTGCATTTCCAGCAGCCATCTGGTAAGTTGAAGTCCTCCATAAGAAGAAGGTCCAGCAATCTCAAGACCTCTCGCAGCTGCTTATAGCATATGGCATCCTTGTTATAGACAAGTGGTCTATAACACACCCACCAGAATACCTGCCTTGTGGCCTTCCCCTTGATTCTTACTCATAAATACTCAACTCTTTTGGTACCACCATCAAGCTCCAGAAAATTAAGACAGGGCAACAAATAGAATCTTTTTCTAATATCCAACCCAAACCTTCCTTGACACAAATTCAGACCATTCTTTTGGTGTGGAGGCCAGTGGGCCTACAGTCAGAGGGATCATGGGAGTGCCCTGGAGGGAAGAACCCTGAGCACTACCCCCTTGTTAGGGTAAGAGAAAAGGCCTCTCCCAGGATGCCTCATTTCCCTATGTCAATGTACCCCGGTTATGTTTCCCCGACTGGCCCGTTGGCCTCCCTGCCCATTTACCCTTATATGTGCCCTGTTCCAGAAGGTTCTCCTTTCCCCCCTCTCCCATTGGCCCTTGTTCCTCGGCTCCTCCCTCCCTGTTACCCCACTGGTTCCTGTAGCCTGGCCCACCTGTGCTCCACCTCTGTGCCCTCAGACCATTGGCCCCTGATGCTCCCTCTGCCCCGTATTTAACCCCAGACCCTCCCATATTCCTTGTCCTCGCCCCTCAACCCCTTCACCTGTGTGGCTTCATTAAACCTCCTTGTGGAACCCCACACGAAGACCCTTCTCGTTTTTCCTCACCGTCAACCTTTCATGGATTAGCTGTCCGTGGCGCTGGTGTGTGTGAGGCCCTACCGAAGAGGCTCCTGTCCCAGAGATGCTTTTGGAAGGTCGTGGCGTTTTACGACCTTACACCCGCCGCGACACCTTGGGTCCTGCCACTGGTCACAACAGAGGAGAGTGTCTGCCCCTCCTCCTCCTCTCATGAGGAAGGTGGAGACCACCATAAGATCTCTGCTCAGTCTCCTCATCTCCAAGCTGAACAGACCAAATAACCTCAGCTACTCCTTATACAGTTTCTCCTCAAGGCCCTTCACCATCCTTGCGGCCCTTGTTGGCTGCTAAGAGCTTTATGTCCTTCACATACTGTGGCACCCGAAACTGCACACAGGACTCTGCCCCAGTGCAGAGCAGAGCAGGACAATCCCTTTCCTTGTCCGGCTGGCGATGCTGTGCCTGATGCGCCCCAGGACACAGTTGGCCCTCCTGGCTGCCAGGGCACTGCTGACTGATATTCAACTTGCCATTGAGCATTGTAAAGGTTAGTAAAACAAAGCACACATTAGCTTACTTTATTTCAGGAGTAATGATTTCTGCTGCTAAACTGTCTGAAGGCTCTTGTCTTCCCAGAGGCATCAATCCTGAGTAAGGAAAAGCACACTGTTTACTTTCTTTACATGACAAGAAGTAGGCATTGTTCTAGAAGTTTTAGACTATTGCTAGACAATGTAAAGTGACACAAAGTCAGGCTACAGCAAGACTGATAAACAATCACCATTTCATTTGGTGCATCATAACTTCATCCATTCTGAAGAAAAAATGTTGCAGTTTATTTTCTGCTTATTATCTTATCTAAGAACTACAAAGGTACACAACATTACACATAGGAATGAACTATTACACATGAAACATCATGAGAAAATATCTCTCTAAAGAGAATTATGTAACTACACAGAAATCAGATATACATTATAAAAATATCCCACTGGAGAGGAGACTAAAATTTCTGATTGACTGGAATAACATTTGAAGCTTTTGCTTGCTTATGAAGCTATGAATAGTTGAAGAAATTTTTCTCTACTGATTTTAGAAGAGCTTAAATTTATTCAGTGCTAAACAAAAGCACATTCAATACTCTACAGAGAACTCCTGTAAACTTTAGAAAAGAGGCATTTAATCTCCTTATCTGTCCTTTACCTGTAGTGGTGAGTTGACCCTCCTGAGCTTGTACACATCTAAGTTCTTCAATAGTTTCTTTCAAAGAATCCCTTTCTGTTCTTAATCTCTGAATAATTGGAAAGAAAATGAATATCAGTCTTGGAGGTACAAATCCATCTCTAACAGCCTTCAAAATTTTAAAAATAATTTAATGCAACTCTAGAGATTACTTTCAAAATAACGTATCTCAGTCTATTTCATAACAGAATAAATATAAGTTTTACATATTCCACAGGAACAGTGGTTTGGGGTTTTTTTGGGAGAAGGGTTGCTGATCTTACTGGACTAAAAATAGCAGGGTATAAGCTTACAAAATCAAGGTATTAGTGACACAAAGCCCTGGTACCAGGTAGTAAACAGTATCCACTGGGGCCACTCAGCTGTTTTCCTTTTCCTTTCATTGGGGCTGATTCCAAGGGAAATGGAAGTCAGTTGAGAGCCCACAGATTTTTGCCTCACCATGAATCCAAGATTCAGCCAGGAGTGAAATCATGAACAGGTAAGTACAGAGTCAACATAAGAAACAAACAGCTTTTAACTTCATTTTGTTTGTCTTTCACCAGTGGAACTGCGAGCAGCATTTCCATATCCCATTCCTCCTGTGTGTCAGCTGGCCTTGTCATTCACCAGCATCTTGGCTATGAAAGAAAACTAGTTGCTTAAGACTCAGTCCAAAGAGAACTGAGGAATAGGACTGGATCACCTTGGGATCCAGACAGACGCGATATTCAGCAGCATCAGGCAAATACTCTTTCCATTTGGCACAAGTACCCTTCTGGCAAAAAAAAGGAGAATCTACAGGTAGCACCAGATTTTTGTCCAGAAGGTTGCCAAGAGTAAAAAAAAAAGGAAAAAATGTAATGATACATGTTGTAGTTTGCTCCAAAATCAGACATGTTCAGTATTATTAAATGGTCCAGGACAGACCTTGCCTTTGTGTAGGTATGGAGTTGCGTTGGCTGATAGTATTTCAGTTTACTAACAGTTGATTGCCAAATGCCAGAATATTTTAGTGACTAGAAAAAGCTCTAGGGCTTCACTGGTACAAGCAACTCAATAATTATTTCAGTACTTATCTTATAACAGACCACAGCAGTAAAATTCCAAGCTACTTTGATGAAGATATCAAACACTACCATGCTTTGCCAGAACATAAGAAAAGGGTAAAATCAATTTCAGTACCTATTTCCAAAACATAACTGACAAGATACCACTACCTAGCTTGTGACCCATGGTGGGCTACCTTACTGATACATATCGACAACAGAGAACAGAAAGAGCAGGTAATACAGACAGTGAACCACTGAATTCATGTGATGAGAGACTTCCAGCTGTAACTTACTTCTCACAGGTGCATATCCATTCAAAAGAAAGTACTCAAAAACAACATCCAGCTCAACAAAATGCTATTTGCCAGGGGGTAAAACAGAAAACTATATGACAATGGCCTGCAATTCAGATCCTTTGTGCAAGATGAAATGGTCCGCTGAGCCATGGATAAGGCACAGAAAAAATTTTACCATTGTTCAACATAAAAGAATTGGAAAAAAAACCCAATTTAAAAATAAAAAGCAGGAAAGAAAGCTAAAGCACAATACCAATACAGTTATTATGAGCATTCCAGCCTGATTTGGAGGGCAGATGGAAGCGATGTGAAGGTAAAGTGTCCACTGCAGCTTGAAAATTTAATAAAAAATGGAAATCAATGACCTATGAACATAAAATAACTGAAAATTTTCAGTTCAAATGAAATTTAAGTGCTGGGCTTAGAAATCTTGGAAATAACTGGACATGAAATATGACTATTGAGGAAAAAGCCTACAGAGTTTCTGACAGTAGGATCAATGAACTTATAATTAAAACATGCCTAAGAAACTGCTAGCTTCAATTGCTGGCCTTGGTTTTAGGTAGTTTGAGGCACCTGCATATACATTCCTAAGAAACAAGCTGAAATTAACTGTTGAGAAATGACAGCGTGCAAGAGAACTCTGAAGGATCAGTCTCGGCAAGAGAGGACAGAGCAAGTAATCACAGAATCACTAGCAGCAAATGACACGAGAGGAAGGGGATAGATTGGTATCTACCCCGTGTGTTCCACACCGGCAGTACAAGATAGGTCAGCAAGGAGCTGTCATAAAAGCTGAGATTGCCACAAAGGACATCTCTCTCTACACAACTACTAAGCCTCTTGCTACATTAGTGATGACTCCGCAAAGAGAAGCATGCTAAAGGTACCTCAAAGAATGTCTTAAGGAAAAAAAAGCAACAGGAATTTAGTTCTAGGATGATACTGCAGAAACCCTGCTGTAAACAGCTTTTCAGAATACGTAACAATTACCCTGGATATTTATTAACCTTCTCATGGTAAATGGTCAGGAAACAATTTCAGATGCCAAATATAAAGGCTTTTCCTCTTAAAAATGGGTTGCATATGTTTTTGTACAGTCACTTTATTCCATGCTGTACAATTCTTAGGTTTAAAAAGTATCTTGTACACAAACATTAGAAAATTTTAGATGAAAAAAGACTTCTTAATTTAAAAAGATTGCTAACTGTAATTAACATATCTCTGTGTTATAAAGGATACAAAGTTGCTATTGTTACTAACAAAAAAATAACACCTTGGCACTTACATCTTTTTCTTTTTGGAGGCTGTCTACTTTTTCTTTCAGTCGTTTGCATTCATAATCTAATTTATCAGCTTTCTTGGATTCTTCAGATAACCTGTTTTGTAGTTCAACTGCCTGTGAGAACAAGAATCAATAATGTGTCTGCAAATGTTAAAACAAAATACACAAGACAAAGCAGCCAATTACAATGCAGCACAAGTTATGTTGTAAAACAAGTGAAATAGTTACTTATAGGACATACTAAAAAATGCTTTCATCAATTGTTCTGTGTTTCCGCAAAATAAAAAACATTCAAATATTAGGTTTTAGTGCAAGCAGATAGAAAAAATGCGATTTTCAGTACATCTAAAACAAGAATTTAAGCTCAAGCAAGGTTTACAGAAAAAAAAGCTACGTAGTTCTAGGAATCAAAAAGCTTAGGAACAGCAGAAAAATCTTTCTGCATTCTGAAAAGCCTAGTTAAAAGAAAAAACTCTGAAGAAAGCCAATTATCTACACCTTTTGTTAACTTTACTTCATAAGCCTCACTCAGAATTCAACTACTAGTTTATGCAGCCAGGTAACATTCCCTAACCTGAGATTTCCTAATAAATTTTAATACACTAACAAAGGTTCAGCCACAGGCTCCAAACAGTTTTCTTTATTCTGGAGAGAAACTGCTAACGAAGCCACACGTATGCTTTCAACTACAGATCAGTAAAGAGCTCTTAAAATTAAGGGATCAGAAATCTGAAAGCTGAGCACAACAGAAGGTAAATGAAGAAGACAGTGAAGTCTTGCCCTTTCAAAACTCTCAGCCTTTACTAGCAAAGATTTATTCCCAGAACATTAGTAAAGCTCATAATGCAGAGAGCATGGAAGCAAATAAGCTAAATAAAGACTGACCTGCAAACACAAAAGCTGAGTGAAGACGCAGCTTAAGACCTACAGCTTCCTCTGAAGCAATTTATAAGAAGGCTTTTTCATGGCTTTTAGGTTACACAGGAAACGATTAAAGCAGTAGCCATACCTACATTAAGACTGCCCAGTAGTTCTAACTGCCTTTTATTTTCAATGTGTACAACTATAGCAAAATAACTACAAGGCCTAAAACATGCATGGTCTTAAGTCTTAGAGAAGGACTTTGCTGCTGTTGTTCTTAAATTAAAGGCTGCAAAACCAGCACAGGCCTGCATTTTCTGAGGTTAAAGAAATGAAAATGTTAGATATGAAAATATTTCGTTTTTCAGACTTGACATCATCACTGGGGCTATGAGAATAACTGCAGATATAAAAAAAAAAACTGCAGGCCTTCACCAGTGATTGTGCCACCACTTGCAAAATATGAGAATTTTCACCTCAAATGATAACAAATGCATTCATGTTTGTAATCAATCATGCTAAGGTAATGGTATGTAGAAAAACACTGTAGGAAATAAATTTGTCTTGAATTAGGACTTGTGAGTGTATAGAAAAACATACAGTTTCATGGTAATGCAGAAGATAAAAAAAAAAAAATGAACTGCCATCACATTTACTAAGCATTATCTCTGTGTGGAATGAGTAAAGCAGGTATCTTGCAACAAAGAAAAGCAAGACATACTGTTAGCAATGTATCAGAATGCACATGCACAAAGGGGCTGAATTAAAATTACAAAAAAAATTATCCTGCAATCTTCGCATTTCAATTCTTTACGCCAAAATAAAGTTTCTTAGAAAAGGCTTATGCTTGCTCTCAGAAGAGTGAAAACAAAACACCACCACTCAACCTCACCTCAAAGAGATGGTTCTGTGCACTGAAGATGCAATTTCCTTGCAGATTGCTATAGGAATTTGAATCAACCACTTTCATCTGCATAGCACAATGCTTCTAAGCCAAAGAAATAACTCTCTAATGGCATCCTCATGAATGGGGTTGGATCCTTCAAACACCAGACAAGACATATTCCACTACAGAAGCACACTAGTGCTCAGCAGTGACATAACATCACAATCCTTACATCTGGCTTACTTCTGATAGTACAATTTAGGATTCCCAGAAAAATCATTTTTGTGAGTCACAGGGAGGTCTCAAAAGGAACCCAGTCTTACAGACACTAAAGACAAACACACTGAGTTTTCATTTTGAGACACCACAGTTAGGTGAAGAAAACACATCTGCCACAGGACACCTGAAGCTTATTCCAGTCTCAGCCGGTAAACAGTTTTGCACCAAACAACAGCACCTCATACAAGAAATCCTACCCATAAAATACAGGGAATAATGAAGAAAATGAGTACTTTAGCAGCACAAATGTTTGCGATTGGCCCTTCCAAAATCCTTTTGGTTAGTGAAATAAGAAGAATCAAATGCAGATGTTTACATAGCATCACGTGCTCAGCTGTTACTGTACTGTTGTACAGCAGTAAAACAGTATCATATGCTCAGCTGTTTAATAGAGTGTCATATTGGGTTGCCAGTAAACTTGACCCTACTCATGTGTGGAAGGCCATTCCTTTCTACATTTACTTTTCCCTTTGTCCCCTTGGACAATTTTTCTTGTCCAAGTTCTTTTTTTCTGGTAAAATCATTTGGTCTGTATTTAAAATTAGCCCACATAGGCTGAAACTAGTTGTTTTAAAAACTGAGACGGCCAAGTGCAGGCAAAAAAATCTATCAAGTCTTAGGGACACACACTGCTCCTGGGCTGGCAATATTGTTAGTGCTTGCTTCTGTACTTTATTCCACTGTAAACTGACATATGGGCACCCCTGTGCTCATTCAATCAGGCAGAAAATACAGAGCAGGCACTACTATTTTAATGAACCATGCTCTGTCTGGTCCTCTGACAAGAATACCAGAATGATATTGTGTCCCTGTAGTATAGAAGCAGAGAGAAGATTAAGCACATCTTCCGCCTTTACAGAAACAGCATCACATGGCACTTGGATAAACAGGAGGACAAATAGGTGCCTTTCACTCCACAGAGTGTGCTGGTGACACATTCAGTACTCCACTAGGTGCATATAAACAACAGGGATGACATGTGTCCTTCCCTCTTCTTAAATGGAAAAGTTCAGATGTATCAGACAAACTGGAACGTTAAAAAAGGGGGTAACTTAACCACAGGAATAACTTACCTCAGCTGTGGGGTGTGTTCCTCACTGCTGGAAAATTGCACTGAAAAGTGGATACTTTTTCTGAAAGGAGAGCCTCTAATTCAAGCCCTGCTACTGAATATCAGTTTGGAATCATTTTACAAAAAAAAAAGCACTTAAAATCTGTTGAGTTTTTAAATGCAGGAAATACTGCTTTTCGACAAAGTAACATAAACTTGCACCAATGACAAGAATTGCAGGAAAGGAGGACAAAGGCAGCACCTACAAAACATGGAAGTCTTCTAAACAGGAGTTGTTTTTTTCATAGCTTTTTTTGCTTTGAGGTATTAGCCATGTTATGAAGACAAAGTGTTGCACTATACAGAGTACTATTGCATTGATAATGCCTGTCCTCACCTGTCTCTTGTATGTTTCCAGCTGACTGCGTGCTGCGTTGGCCTTCCTTAGTTCTTCTTCCAGGCTCACGGTATTTTGCATGTACATTGTATTCTTCTCTTCTAAAAGCTTCACTTGCCGCCGCAAATCACCCAGATCCTCCAATTTCTTTTTGTATGACTCTACCTGGCTTTCTAACTTGGCTACTTTATCAGAAGAATGCCTGAAGGGACAGATTTGTATCAAATTTGAACTCTGAAAACTAACAAAACTAATAGAAATTAAAATGCTTCCTCACTGTTTTTTCTTAATACAGAAGACATTCTGAGACATCATAGGGAGAACAATAAAGCAATCATATCCTCCTATTACAGATGTTTTCACTTTCAAATTATCTGTTTTCTTCCAGTAACTATTTGTCAACCCTAAGAGCTGCTGCTGAAGATTCTTTTAGACTCTATCCCTCTTCCTTTAAAATAGTAGTTAAATCAACCTCACTCCCTCCCACCCATTTCCTTTCAATTCTAAATTATCTTCTGTCCTAAATTTATCATGGGTAAAGAAGAAAAGTTTCTGCCCTTCAATTCGTTTCAACGATAGCCAATCCATCTCCTAGGCAAATTGTACTTGGTGATACAGGAGTACCATAATAGTTTTGGAACCTGATTCCTTCTAAAAAAAACGGAAAAAAGAAAAAAGAAACACCAGGCTTCATTCACAGCTTTTCAGAGTTTTACCAATCCACTTGCTGCACTGCCAACACAGCAACGGACATCACCTCCCCCAATGACCTCTTGCTACTATTACTGTCCCCTGTTTCATTTTAGAATCAACCAACTTACAGACCCAATTTCCTGTGAAATCCAGGGAATCTCCCACTGAATTGATGCGTTGGTTTATGGGACACTGAGGCAAGCTAACTCTGCTTAATCCTCAGTGAGGTGCAGGGCCTCTCTCTTGGGGCAAGGAATTTTTGAACCCATGCCACCCACACAGTTAATGCAGCCTGATGGGTTCATTCCTTATATTAATGACACAAGGGATAAAGACAAACAGCTTTGGTAGAAGGCTGCTGGTGAGTCAGGAATGGCAGTATTAAATAAGCCTTGCTGGAGAGAACAGGTAACTGTTCTGAATAACCCATGGCAGCAAGATGCAAATACTGAGGGATTATGCTCCATAGTAAAAGTGGCTGTCCCACCCTATAAACCCCTAGTATTATCAAATCATTCCAACTTTCATTGCTAAAATTCAGTGGCAATGAGAGCTGCAGCAGATGTTGTTCATATTAACATTATATGATAAACCAAAAGCACCACCCAAAGTCCAAACAGTGCAAACCCAGGAAAGGAAATGGCCTAGTTTTCTGATGAGAACAGATGCCCAAGACATGATAAAGGTAAATATTGCATACTCAAAGAGACCAGTGAGTGCCCTGTTATAACCATAAACTGGCATAGAATTACTACGTTTACTAATAGTTGTTGATTAGGTACACAATAAGCAACTATTTTACTCAAAAATTGTGCATTGGTTTGTGTACCTAAACTGAAGGATCCAAAGAATTTTGGCATTGAAAGTGTTTAATATTTAAATTACTTAAACAAAAAAATAATGTAGATTAAGTACACAAATTATATAGACTAAAAGGTAGTAGCTTAAAAGGGTTAATGGAACAAAATTTACCGGAGTACGTCTATCTCATCCTTCAAAGACTGAGCCTCCTCTGCCAGTGTAGTAAGCTCTTCTGTTTGTTGCCTCAATTCTGCAATTTCCTTTTCTAGCTCTTCACAGCGTATTCGATAGTCATCTTTGGCAGCTTCTAATCTATAGGAATGTAAAAAAAGCCCAGAAAATAATTTCTTATCCTGAGCCACAGTTACCTTTCCTCATCATCATCCCCTCTAAGAACACACAAAATGGCCTCCTGCTGCTGAGAAGGAAAACAACGGCCCAATGTGCTTATTCAAAATATAAAAGCAGATTGACTTTATTGATGCTCCCAATTTAATATCAGTCTATTTGAAAAGTCACAAGGTAACGTGTGTTCTCATAAAGACAAAACCTGATGGTTTTTTGTATAAGAGTAGTTTTTCACAATGGAAGCTTAAGCAAAGATGTATCTTTTTTCATCTTGGGACATATAAAGTTTGAACATGACATCTTTATTCTAAAATTTTGTTCACCTGTCCTACTCATTTACCTCCAACGATACTGATCTGATTGTTACATGTTATAAGTGCCGCAGACCTCTCATCGAAGTGGCTTTATTTATTTACTCATAAAGAACCTGTGCATGCCCAGTACGTCTGGAGAACCAGGTTATCTAGTCACCAAGTAAAGAACTCTGACCAAAGAAGCTGAACTGCTTGCATACAGTATACACAGGCAAAGCTCCATTAACCTAGTAGTGAACAAAGAGAATAAGAGAAAATTTGTCAAAGTATTTTGAACGAATGGAAGAGGACACAACCTGGAACACAGAGTCCTACTGTGATTTTGGTCTGAAATTAATACAAAAACAATCCAGGATAGGAGACAGGGGCATGAAGAAAAAAGAAAGTCAAGGAGTCCAAAAAGAATCTACGAGAATCAAGACAAGAGAAAACCTTTAAGTCATCTAAACCACGAGTAACGAAGATTTGGATCATGACAGACCAGAACAGTCAAAGGACAAAGAGGCAAGACTAGGAGGGAAACTGGTGTACCACACTGGGCACCAGTTAAGCTTTACAGATGTCCTGCTTGATCAGGTAGAGCTGGAAGCAACATATACAAATTGCCATCAGAAGCCCCATGGTATGAAGACAGGGGAAGGAGGTAAAGGAGACCAGGAATGAGTCTCACATATGAAAACGGTTTAGAATGACCTTCAGAACCTGGAACTAGAGTAACAGGCAGTGCAGATATTGAACATGGGGACAAAATCCACTCAAACAGTAATTGATACCAGATTCAGTTAGAAATCATGGCAGAGCATGGAGATGAATCACAAGAGATAAAAGGGGACATTATCACCATATTATTCCTTTACATGGTAGATGTATAAAAAGAAGAAATCCAAGCACTAGCTGTTGTGAAAGAGAAACACTGAATGTTTTTCAAGAAACTGATGGGAGATGATATGTCAGAATAAGCAGGAAAGGAGGCTTGGCAAGGGGAATTGGTAAAATGGCAAAAGAGACAAAGGGAAGTAACACACATATTGCAAGAATTGCAAAAGGACAATGAGAAGAAGACAGCAAAAGGAAAACTGGCAGTGTAAAGAAAGAAATACCATAATTGCACTGACAAAGGAGATGGAAAGTATGGCAAAGAGAATGAAAACGTGATGGTGAAGTGAACCAGCTTTCTTCAGCAGAACAGGCTTACACAATCTGAAAGCAACAGTCAAGAGGACCAGGAAGGATATTTAAAGAGGAACTGTATTTTCACATATTGGGGAAATGTAAATGAAGTGCAGAGCTCATATATGGATAATCTCCATCTTTCATCATCTATGAAATTTGTTTTCAAATTCAGAGAAGGACATATTTTGCTTTCTATGTAATGCCACCAGCAGTACAGCCTGTAGCAAACTTTCATCAAGGATTTACTACACCTTAAAAATACAATCACAATAATTTGCATAAAGGAAAGCATGCTACTTTTCATTCTCACTGACTTTGCAAAACATTGCTGAAACGACTGCACACAAACAATTCAAAGAAACTCACAGTAGAGTGACAATTGTGGTTTTTTAAATGCTGGACCTTGTAAAGAATGAAATTATAACATTTACATCACTTTAAAAACTGTACTACTGTGGTTATACACCATCCATTATAATAATTCATATTTGCCAGCAGAACCAGAAGTATCTGAATCACCTCTATTGCCAGCTACAAACAAACAACCTAACCAAGTGTAGCTTTTCTACCTGAATGTTTCCTCTTGGAGTTGTTCTAGTTGTGTCTGCAGCTGCAGGTGTCTACGACCTGCAGGACTGTTGGGATCTTCAATAGAATCAGATTGGTTTAAACGTTCCATCAAAATCTGGTTCTCGGCAAGCAGGCTGCTCTTCTCCTCTTGGAGGGCTGCAACCTGTTGTAATAAAAGTATGAATAGAAATAACTAACCAACCCAGGAACAAAAGGCAGTATTTTTTCCACTTCGTAATGAAGTATCAAGAGAGCCCACAAACAGAAACATTCAGGCTTCACTAATCACATTTCACAAGAACACACTGTATCATTTAATAGGTATTCAATTACTATGTGATGTAACCAATGTATTGCAACATTAGGGGCAGAGTTACCACTCAGGAAACATAATTATTCTTTGATGTATTTCAAACAAGCATGTAAAGAGAAAGTCTTTGTTACAACAGAAGATAACTTCATTGTAACAAAATCTGCATACTTTCCCTAAAAACAAATAAAACTAGCTCTCCACAGTAAGGGCCACCTACAAGCAGGCTTGAAACAGGAACACAGTCCAGAAGATGCTACGGTTTCCACTAACACTGTGAAAATAGGTAGTAGTGCAAAGAACCCAAAGTGCTCCGAGACCTGAAACATGGGTTCATATATTAACCATGACAAACAGATCAGCTTTATTAATTCAAACAGTTACTGAATTGCAAGAAGCCTGAATTAATACTGAAAAGTAGGGTTGCAAAGGCAATGCCTTTCAGGGCTCTCCCTTCACACTCCTCATGTCTTCCAGACAAGTATTGATTTACTTATAGTAAGACTTAGTCTAAACCCATACACATTTAATGGTCTACAACAACATCTGGCTGGGATTTAACTGGAACTGTTACAGCAGCAGAACTTGTAATAGTTCTCTACAGCAAGAGGTTTACCACACAGCTCAAACCCTTCCTAACCGAATGAACAAAGGTTTTGCTAGTATGAATCATCTTAATACTGGCAACATGGCAACAAGGTAAGAAAACAATGGCATTCATTCTGCTAGCACAAGGGAAAATAAAGTAATTATGATGTCATTTTCACCCCCCTTCTAAAAATTATGTTTCCATACTCTATTACTTATTTTCAGCCATCTAAAAGTTAGCACATCTTTTTCTCACTTCCAAATTCATATAGGCTCTATTGCAAACTTACCTGCATATCTAACTCATGACATCGCTGAGCAATTTCTTCTTTTGTTGCAAGTGCTTCATTTAATTCTTCTGTAGTTTTCTTCAGCTACCATAAACAACAAACATTTACACTTTCATCACTCTCTGTGATCCATTTAAAAATATTCTGAACTATGTATCTGTAAAATTATTTTTTCATTTAGGCAATGCATTTTATTTTTTCAAAACTGAGCAATTGTGCTCTTATAAAGAAAAAAAGAAGCAGATGTGAATACTGTTTAGTTTGTGTATTAGTAAAAAGTAATTGTACCTAAAAGTAATATTTGATCTTACATAAGAATTATCACATCTATTCCATAAATTGGGTCAAAAACTCCAGAAGAACTTGCGTCTGAAGAACTCATCAAATTTCTACACTGAAAAAAACTGTCAATACCACTTTTCTTTACAGATGCAAAGAGTGCATAATTTCAATTTTCAATCTACATTTGAAATACAGAAAGGACTGGAAGGTGGAATACAGGGAATGGACAATTAGGGTAAAATCTCTCTAGTCACTGGAAGCTACTTTTAGTGCACAAAAGGAATAAAACTAATATGTGACAGAGAAGCCTACCATTCTGAAAAAGGGCACTGAACCTTGTAAGCAGAAGGAAATATTCAGGTACTTCTCTTCAAAGTCTTAATGTTTAAGGATATGTATCTCCCTGGTTTGCAAATGAATGCAGTTAAGATAACATTAAAAACATAGCTACAAGAAAATTGGTTTGATTAAATAGGTGGATGAATGTTACGTATATAGATATATATGTACTATTATATATGATGAAGTTTAAATTAGCTTTCTCAAACAGCATCATCACATCTTGCATTTGCAAGTTTATTTCTCATGGGCCTGTTTACATACAAAAATTAATTTCATCTGCAAGAATGTACACATTTCTGCAGAGAAAGCATGATGGAGGAATACAGTGAGCATCACTAGTCTTCTTCTCAATTAGAAAAAAAAATCTGAGGAAGCAGGAGAGTGTTAGCATGAGGATAAGGTAGTAAAACAAAAATTAGGTTGTATATTTTTTAAATAAATCAGTTCAGGAAGGATGATATTTGAAAACTTCTCTACTATATTGCAGCGGTTCCAGGATTCCCATAGAAGTGGGATTTTTGTAAAAACTGACTTTGGAAATAGGATCTCACATAAAAATATTTATTCTAACAGTACACATTTTTTATCTTTCTTTCTTTCTCCATACCTAAAGATTTGCACCAATCTGCAGTTTTGCTTTATTATGTCACACAGCTAGACTGGTTTTTCAAATCAACATTTTTATATCCTTTAAATACACAATAAGAGCAAACTCAATTTATAAAGCTAAAGGACTCGAAATACTGAAATTTAGTTTTCCATTTCATGTTTTACTTTTCCACAAAATCCTTTAATGATTAAAGAAAAAAAAAAAAAGACAGAATTCTTAATATGGAAAAAAGACTGGCCACTGACATGCTATGATTGAAGGAAAAGAAACATCTAGTCTTAGATACCTGCCGATCAAGGTCAACGTAAGCATCATTTCCAACAGAGACTGGAGACTCTTTACTCATCAACTGCAATTAGATTACACTGGATTAGAAAAAGCAAAGATTTGTACTTTTATATTAAAACCTAAGTTTCAATGAAATACTGAGCTATTTTTTACTTTTGGGAGCTTTCACCTGAATTCACTTGAAAGTTTTTACCTTCGTTTTTACATATGACATATTTAGAAACAAGAACCAAAAATATCTTCATAATTTGCATTATTTAGAGTCCTATAAAAGAAACCTTACATCACCTCTTTTTCTTTTGACAATGCACATTCTTTATCTATGATGAAGTCTACAGAACATCCCACTAAATTTTTTACTGCAGTGGCATTGGAATGATAGTGGATATCAACACACCATGCAAGACCTATCTTTAATTGTTCTCTGCTAGTGAGTGGTTTTTTCATATTTCCATTGTTAACATCAATTTATTTATTCGTTTGTTTCACTAAACTAAACAGGACATATCTATCTCAACTACTACTGGCAAAACAAAGGTGATAAAAATTCTGCTCTGGAGTTGTCTGTAATTTTCAAGCTTAAAAAGAAATTCAGTGGAGTGCATTCCTGAAACGAGCATTACAATTCCTTGTGTACTATTTTACTGCAGGAATAGATGACAGTGGTTTCAGTCTAGAATATTAAAAAACCCAAAAAAACAAAACGAAAAACAACCCCAATCAAACCCTCAACACAAAACCCCAAATCACATCCTACAAAATTGACTGATGTACTGATCAAAAGAAAGAACAAAACTGATAAGTAAATTTTCTTACAGTAACCTAATGATCAGCTGCACAGGTCAGTAAAAGTGAAATCAAGTGGAGCAGAAGTTGTAGCGCAGCAACCTCCTCCCACACAGCTCAATCAAACATACTAAGGTAATGTTCTTACTAAAAGTTGTAAGACACCAACAGGAACAGCCTTGCAAATGAGAAATACACTGTAACTAATTCAAAAGCCATAACTGCAGACGGGCACTGACGGTTTCTGTCCAAACACAAAATGTTCAGACGCGACCCATGGAAGTTACAATTAAAAAGGCCCTATCCTAACCAAAACCACGACAAGATTTCTTCCCTAGAATCTCCTGTCTAGCCTGGTAACTCTCTCCAGAAACTTCCTTTATTCCTTCTAGAAATCAATGCTTTTGCATTGTTTTCCTTGGCAAGGTTTTTGGGATACACTGCACAGAGCCTTCACTTCTCAATCCTGTCTGTTTATATCACCATGTACAACTGAAAAATCTGTTTGACATTTACATCCTTCAAATATATACACTTATTTTCTCTCACTTTCCCCATTTCCTTAACTGGGATTTAGCTGCATAATTTAGATTAATCTATCTCTCCTCAGCAGTCCTCCTCAGACCTTGACAATTATTTGCCAAATTTCTTCCATTTTGTCTACATCTTTACAATGACAAACTACTCCAAGATGAAGCATTACATCAAGCCCACATTCTCTGCAACAATAATTAGAAAGTCCCTAGCCTCAGAGCTGTCCCCTTAAAAATGAAATCTTGTCTTTTTCATTACCATATATAACAGCATTACAAACTTGTCTTCAATTTAGGACCCTGTTTTCTAAGCCAATTATCATTTAAACAAAACCTCCCAATCCCTCCCCATTCTGTGATGTTCAAACATGCTTCAAATACTGCATTTCACCAGCTTTTCCAGATGTCAGGAAGTATCAGGGATATCCCATATGAACCAAATACTGAGGTCTTCTCACTCTTTTCTATTCCACAATGCTGATCACAAACACACTTTGGACAGATGTACTCACACACACACACAAGTAAGTTCCACCTGCTAAGCCAGCACTGTCCAACAGGCAGGTCCCATGTTGCATGCAGCATGCAAGAGTGCACAACATGTCCCTAACAGCCGCCACCCCCTTCTGGCTCTAACACAACTTCCTCTTTAAAAAACCAGCTCTACAGGCCTGTCCAAGACTTACAATAAAAGGAATACAAGTGACCGCACAACTCACTAGAGGCCACTGTGGTTTCATTGCTTTCTGTGACTTGCCATAAAGCAGGCCAAGAATATAATCCCTACTTTCTGCAACGAGTTTTGCCACCTCTCCCAAAACATCCTGTCCTTGAGAACCCTTAGCAGAAATGTCCAGAAAAGAGGACATTATCTGGAGTAGGATTAGGCAGTGGAGATACATAGTCTGGGTGTACCACGAATGCTAAACTGCACATGTGAATTTCACTCCATGGGGTACATAAAGAATGTAATTGTGAAGTGTGAATGAGGCACCAAGGGCAAGAATCACAGATATATGTGTAGATGTATCTCACCATGACTAAATGCAACAGAAAGCACCTTGCAATTGGATGGTCTGTGGTGTGGCTGGAAAGCTAAAGGCAAAATTTAAGGGATTGTTTTGTGTCCAGTATCACAATCTGACAAAGAATGAGACTGCCAGATAACTCAAAAGAAACACAGGAATCCAACTTCTGATCATCAGTTAACAATAAAACAATTTTAAGAAGTGGGATGCAAAGGTAGACTTATTACAGCAAAGGAATGCTTCCATCTCTTCTCTACACATCTCCTCACACACTGTAAAGGACCAATATGCAAGAAAATGTCTTGACCATGCTCTGCTTCTGGATTGCCTGTACACAGGTTCTCCCCACTTAGAAGCAAAAACTTTACCATAAATAGCACAGCCAGTAGAGCACAAGTCCACTTACCTACCCAAACTCCTCTCTCTTCAGTCAGATGTTTTGAAAATTTCAAGAAAACGTTTATGGAATGCTGTGTTTTCAGATTCCATACAGATAGGTATGTTACATTGAAACACACACTACACCTTCCATTCACCTAAAAATTGTAAGATAAGAGGCTTGCCTAGTTTCCCCTGTTCTTGACTTTGTTTCTGGTCAATCAGCATTTTCTGGTATTACTGAAATCTGGAGTTGCAAAATGCTCATTTAATCAGTTACCTGCTCAATGGTACATCAGCTCTTTCTGCATTATTTATTACTGACCTTACAATACTAGTAGGTTAATAATTTTTAAAGCAAATTTCCATACTGTTTTCTGCTATGTATCTCCTTTACTTAAAAGCTCACATTCAGAAAAAATTCATTAAGTACTGATGTAGTTTCAGTGCTTCACATGCAACCTGCAAGTGTGATATTAGAATATGTGGTCTTGAGCGGTGTGGATCAATAGCAATACTTTTGAGTTCAGAGGAGCAAACTTTATTTCATTTGTATTTCAAAGGAGTCAAGAGAATAAAAAGCAGAAGGAAGTGGCCTTTTTAATTTCCCTTCACATCTGTAAGTTTTCTTTAAGACCAGACTACAAGGGGAATAAAGGTTTGCCTTCGCTACTTTGCAGCATTGGAACTGGCTTTCATTTCCAAACTCATAATTTAGCTTAAGTATAGTATTATCATCTATTTTCACACGTAACTTTAATGGAGGGTGATTTGCAGAGATTATAAAAAGGGAAACATAAAAAAATGTGCTTGCAAATTTAAGCAATTGCATTCACCCTTTACAGGAGAAAGAAAAGCCTGCTTAACAGCTTCCCACAGTGAAATAAACTAGTAACTAGCATTTACAGCCTTGTTCTTTTTCTGGTTTATTTTGCATAGAGGTCAGTCCGGATTTTAAATGGTGCAATAACCTGGACAACATGACAATTCGTACAATTATTCGTGTAGTTTTATGAGAAGAAGCTGTCATTCCCTGTTAATCCTTTACATCTACATTTTTTCATGTTCATAGCTTCGGTATGGTACCTTACATAATATTTGTAGGTCTGCTAATCCTGTATTATCAAAACCTTCACTTTTTAACTGCTTTCACTGTAAAATGTGAACAAGCTGTGTTGTCATGGATACATAAAGATTAGGGAAGGGGTGAAACTATCACAAAACCTGCATGCATGAATCACCTGAATTATGAAAGCTTTTTTCCCCCCTATACATGATTTTGCAAACACAGCTGCTCTATTTAGTTGATGATTTTGAAGTCCAAAACATTTGCTTTATCTGAAATGCTTCTTCTACGGTTGATAATATTGTATAAGCTCACTTAAGTGCCCACAAAGCAATGTCAAAACCTAGCTTCTGTACTCACGTTCTTTTTCTTTCTTAGAATATCTTTATGTTAGTTTTTAAGAGTCAAGGCTATGCTTGACACTGTATATCCTTTAACACAGCTGGACTTTCTTCTTCCTCCAGCTGATACCCAGTCTACCTCCAGTCTATCTGTTGATAGACCCAATAAAACACTTTTATATGATTTCCTGATTATTCAAAAAATAACTTTACTTCAGACAAGATAAACCTTTAAACAACCAGGACAAAATACAGGAGGGAAAAACCCACAAAACCAAACAGTGGAAGTAACACAGTTGGTGTTACCCCAGACAGTAAGCACCTTTTCTTATGCACCCCAGGCAAGTTTTGACACTATCCCTGACACTATTCTGACTCTCAACTTCACCTGCACAGAGAGCTGCTAAGTGATCAAGATGTTCTGAACAGCAAAGGTGAGATGTTCTAAACAGCAAAGGCAAACAACTTGTTTATCTCAGCTACCACCTTCATCAACAATGAACTTGGCTACTCCAGGAAGAGACTTGGGAAAATGACAAAAGGTGGAAAGGGGGCGGGGAAGGGAAACACATAATGGCCAAAATAATTTCTGTAAGAAAATATTTTGGGCCTTTAAAAAATCGGAAATAAAAAAACCCTGTTATATTACACATATTAATATATCCGATCTCGTATCTTGCGCACAACTTGCATTTTGGTACCTGTAACTAACTGCAGATTAGCATCTAAGAATCTACGTGGTGACAACACACCAGATCTATTTGACTACACTGAAAAACCAACAGAAAAGCACCGTTTCATTTATAAAACCTTTATGGAGCACAAGGCGTATTTAAATTTTAAATAGGTGAAGAAAAAAATGATGATGAACCACAAGTTAATAAAAAACTAGGTAACTGAATAAAATCAAGAACATAAAATGCTGCTTCTTCCATTGAAAAATCAGCTTCTTCATGCAAAAAAATAGAGAAGACTTGTTCTACTGTGCCTCCTGAGTAAGATGACTTATGATACCCGAAGAAGCATAAAAAAAAAAATTTGTATGTGCTCAGCTGAAACAGAAAAATTAATTACACAATATATCAGTGAAGTTTAGAGAGGTCTTCTGACATACCTAATTTTGAAGAGTACCTGCAATGTCAAATGCTTTGAAATGTTTGGATTAGGTGACATACCAACTTTTCAAATATGCATATATAGCTAATTTCCCACATACTGCTTTTTCTAAGTCACTTAAATTCTAAGAGCTGCTATGAGCCTAAGAAATAGAAAAACCTCCTTAAAAAATCCCACAAAGTTTCACCCCTTTAAAGACTCTCCCCGTGTCAATCTGTGCTGGCTATGACCTAGCTCCCAGAATAACCTTCTCCACAATTTTGCCAGGCACTGAAGTGACACAGGCCTGTAACTGACAGCATCTTCCTCCTTCTTTCTTTTCTTGAAAACTGGAATATTTGCCAGCTTCCAGCTGACTGGGACCCCTCCAAACTCCAAGCCCATTGAAAAATAATGGAGAGAGGCCTTGCTCTCAAAGTGTGTCAAAGTCTGAGACACTTCCTCACCTCTTCATTAAGCATTTGAGATCCTCCTCAATTGGTCCTGAAATGCCTTCGATTTCTAAGTAGCTTGGAAAGTAGCAATAAAATCACTCAAAACTGTGCCAGAAGCTGAATAGTAAGCTTTTTGATTCATTAAATTTCAAAAATCTGTTCCAGAGCAACAGACCCTTACTCTATGATTTCTTCCTACTTCTACTCATCATCTCAGAGAAAGGGCACAACGCTGAACAAATTCAAAGTTTACTCATCAAATGTTGAAAATTATAGGCTGCTTCAAGTCTAGCTATTTTATCAAATGAAGAAGACTTTAATAAAAATCAAATAGATTTTCAGCACAAAGAAGGAAGATAAAAGAAGGTTTTCTATTTCAAGCTGGTGCAGAATACAGTGATGCTGAAATTTGGGTTTAATAAAAAACACTAGAAAGATCCACCAAAACACTGTATATTACAGTTACAAAACTTACAAGAAAGTAAAATACCCCAAAATTCCAGCAAACTGGTCCTTGGCAGCACTGACTGGAAGATTATTTAGATAATGGTTCTGTTGAAGCTCATTTCAAAAGTCCTCTCTGGTATGTTAAAGACAGCAGTCCACACACAGACAACTGAATGTATGACTGCATGGATACAGCACTGGCCAAAGTGATGACTGGGGACAGATTCCCTCGCAGGATCACTGATGTCTCTTTCTCTATTCAGACATTACAGACATGAGACGCTGCTCTAAAGCCCAATGTGGATTCTCTTGTTCAGGTTCAGAAGAAACGAGATTACTGGTGGTTTCCTGCTTTTCCCAGTGGCCTGCCCAGCAGTAGACATCTATAGATTGATAGGCATTTCTCTTATAGGCACTCTGGACTTCACAGGGGCTTCAGAGGCTAACACTCTGGTTTTGATTTACAGAAGAGCATTTCTACAAAATGCACTGCAGTATATTCATTGACTTGTAAAAACATACCAGTCTACTGTATTATCCATATATGTTCATATTACATATCATTACCCTGTTCATAACACTACAGCTGACCAAAGAATACTGTTACCCAATTCTTTCTTTTCACTTGTCTATTAAATTAAAAGAAATTTTAACAGTTCATGGAGTTTTGCAGTCTCAAGGTAGAAATTTTGACAAAATTCTACAGTAACTGGTTATCCATATAAAATCAATCTAGTGCACTTCAGGATTCACAAGGTGGGAAAGGAAAAGGAAAGGGAACCCAGTATCAAAAATATCTAGAAGTTTCAGTCTTCTAGATTTAAAGAAAAGTGGGACATTCAACCAGAGTTCCTTGACATAAAGCAAGATTTTTCTAAGGAAAAAAAAAAAATTTTCACTGTAAAAAGGCAAAATCTATGCCCCTTATTTTCTTTACTTCCAACTAAGTTTTTCCTAAGTGGGAAAAAGTGTACTACTGTAAAATACTGAAAGGCTGAACTTTTACACACTGTGGGCATCCCAGCATACCTCCTGAATGGCTGTCATGACAACATGTTGAACTGATTCTTCCATCATCATTATGGTCTGGATGTACTCTGAAAATAAAAGCATTCTGAAATGTCAATTTTGAAACTCAAGTCATAGAAGGTAAGATCAGAGGCTGCATCCTTCCTACAAAATGATTAGGTGCCAAGTTCCACCCCAACAAATTCAACAGGATTTTATCACAAGTCTATTCAGACATAAATCCAGGCTTATTTCAACTCTACAATGAAAAAAGTACACTATTACCTTTTTTTCCCCTCCCCTGGCATCTGACATTTCTGAAACAACTAATTTTATCCTTTTCTCACTTTGTTCCCAAAGTACTCAGGCTTTTCAAGTACAGAATCCGTGCATAGGTTATCCTTCCTGTAAGTGAACAATAACAGCCTGCCTTCCTATACAGCATCCTCATCTCAAAGCATTTGCATGTTCATTCTTGGTGCCTGTTCTCATTTCTGTATTACCTCACAAATTAAGTCCCCTCCATTTTTTAAGTCCGCAGCTATGTGGTACATGTGAGCTACACAACAGGTACCTTGTAAGATGATACAGTAGTCAGAAGAACAAATTCTGACATTTAGACTAAGTCACGGAGCAAAAGACTTGCCCAGCATCATATGGTTTCCAGTCAAACATCATCTCCTTCATTCTTTTAATGATGTGATTAAGAGAAAGAAGCTGGGAAAAAGTCACCTTCAAGTGGTTAATTTGCTCATGCTGAATCTCACTCAAAGTACATAAAATTAGACTGTTCTGGTATTTCAAACATGTTCATTTTTAATGTCCAGACTGAAAGAGTAAAGGGGACACAAGAATAAGATATACTTCCCACTTGAAGACAACAAATAGTCACCAAAAGGAAGATAATTTTATATAAAACAGAGATGGCGAGAAGCTTAATAAACCAGAGTTATTTATGTACTTGTGAAAGAACATTACCTCTATTTTAATTAATAGAATAGCCAAACTGCTTCCTGGTTAAGAGAATAAAAGCAATTTCAGAAGGAAAAACCAAAGTGACTTAGTCACGTAAGAAAACTGGAAAGGGGAAACTAGCTGTAAAAGTTAAGATGCACCAAGCAAGAGGAAGACAAAAGGCCTGAAATCTTGGCAGCCATCAAACCCAAAATGAGCTAAATCTGGAAGAGGCACATATTTGATACAACTGTAAGGTAAATACAGTTTAAAAAGTCTTATTTTCCCACACATCTATTTTTCCCACACATGACTAGGTTTCCTGTTTTAAGTATTTTGAATAAATGTTTGCATTTGCCGTTACCTTCATCTGGCTTGAATTAAGTGCAATTTAAGGTAACTGGGTAACAATAAAGAGCCTGCACCCAAGGCAAGTTTAAAAAAAAAAAATCTCCATTTTCCATCACATCCTCTGCAGCATCTTCAAGAAAGATGAATGGGTCTCTATTGTATTTGTGCAGGTCAGAATTACAGTCAGTGCCATGGGGGTAGAGAGGCAAGAGTCTCTTTCAGGGATTGCTGAAGTGCAATTCACTCGTCAGGCAAGTGGCCTGAAGTGATTTTTTGGATGCCCTTATGATATCGTGCTCCATCTTCAGCTGTTGCCCAGAAGGGCATGGTTGCCAGCATTTCTTTTTCGTATTTGCCAACCTCATAGAAAGAAACATCTTCGAAACAACAGTATCCCAGACCAAACCAGACATATCTTCAGACCAAGAACCAGTCACGCTGATGGTTTTTGGCCACGTAGTAAGATGATGCCTGGAACGCATTTTTAAAATCAAGAGTCATGCTGAATAATGCAATAATTACATTTTTCCATTCTTAAGTATCCCTGATCTGTCTCAAAAATGGTTAAAACGTGTGCCCAAGAATCTTCTTCTTTGTACACTGATTTTTAGCTCAGCAAACCAAAATCGAAAATATGTATGTTGGAAGTAAATTCAATTCTAGTCTGAGTCTCCAAAAATACTGAATCTTATAACAAAACAACAAATAATGCCATCATTAAAAGAAACCAAGAAATACAATTTTTTTGACAGAAACCCAAGAAATATAATTTTTCTCCTCAGCAGCTGAGCAATAACCAAGAAAACATGTTTTCAGAATCTATTACCTTGCTTCTGTTCACAATTCACAGCACATCCCAAAATAAGCTGAAGCATTCTCCCAAGCTCTGCAGCATCAGAGTGCTCTCCAATCAGGTTAACATCAGGAAGGGTGAAGTCATTTATCTGTTGCCCTAGAATCTGCATAAAGACCAAGTACATAACACGGCTGTATCACTGCACATATACATACCCACTTATTTCATACGAAGATGATTCAGAATCGACAAGAGCAATTCACTCTTACTTTACCATAGTTTTGAATACACCTTCAAAACAAACTAAATTGCCTAACACCCAACATTCCACTATTAAATCATACCTTTTGATACAAATAATATTTGGGAAAAGACAAACATGACTGTCTCAACTCACAGGCAACTACTGGATAAACACTTAGCAAGACTGTTTTTCTTCAGATTAGAAAGCTAATAAAAGCAGGCCTCTACATGGCTAAGTAATTTTTTTTTATGCATCCCATTAAAAAATCCAACTAAAAACATCTCCTGTAGCATAATATATTACACACAAATCTGACATTTCTTAAAACTACAATGTCAGAAAATTAAATATTTCACCTACACAATACATATATCTAACACTGACAGGTGACAAATACAAGACAGTAAAAAACTCGTATCACTAGATCTCACACTTTCAGCAA
Source organism: Pachycephala philippinensis (assembly GCA_013397055.1). NCBI lineage: Eukaryota > Metazoa > Chordata > Aves > Passeriformes > Pachycephala > Pachycephala philippinensis. The sequence continues at coordinate 24,820 of VWZT01007973.1, read as the reverse complement.
ATTTAAGGATATCTGGCAAGTCTTACAGCTAAGAAAGCTGTTCCATGGAAGATAATCTGAGGTAGTAGTACAATGATATGTAATTAAACAGCCCACATGCAGAAAGAAAGAAAAAAACCCCACAAAACAAAAGCCCATGTGACTCACAATTAGTGTTATCTGATTTATCATTAAAGATCATTAAGGAGTAATGATTGTCAGTAGAAGGAACTAGACAATTCTGCTAAATTGCTCTTTACTGAACAGAAGGTTGAAAATATGAATATGAAATTTGGAATTAAACACATCTTTGACACATTAATTGCAGATAAAAAGAAACTGTAACTTCTTAAACAGGGTGCAGTAAGGAAACAATGACTATAGAGGGAATCAGTCATGTGTTTGCTGCATGCTCTTTTTTGCGCAATACCCAAGAAAAACAGAAATCAGATTAGGGCATTTACAAAAAACATAGCGTATATGAAGAATACAAAGTAAACAAGCCACTCTAAAGTTCAGTATGGTTGGGCTTCATGGAAGTGTTGTGGTTTTGTTCTGACTATGTATGGTGTGGTTTGTGTTGTAGGTAGCATTTTTAAGCAGTTTTCTCAAAGTAACTTCAACACTTCTAAAAATCTCTGTATACTTTAAAGGACCCAGATTTGTTGGAAGAGACTTCCTTTAGGTCATAAGAATTCTGTGAGTGCATCAAGCACAATGGAAAATATTGCCATTGTATATAGACTGCAATAATACAGTAGAACACAATATTTTTTTGAATCTGATATGCATCTATATATTGATCTATAGTTCCTGAATTTCTTTCAAATATAATGTTGGGTTTAAGTTAACAACACTACAGTGACTTCATAGTTACTGACAATAAAACTTCTGTTGAGGAAAGCTGAAGAGAAGAGGCAAATTGGCAGGCATTATGTAGAAGCCAAGGATGTGAAGGTGTTAACAGAGTTTGAAATAAATAACAGAAAAAATCTATTAAAAAAACCCAAAAACACCAAAAGCCCTGAAAGAAATATGAAAGTGAAGGACAGACTCTACAATAACTATCTTGAGACAAAAAAGAGCACTAAACCCCTTCTCAAAAACCAAAAATATAATATATTT